>JAIPRN010000827.1:0-63915 GCA_025469175.1 Geopemphigus sp. TES_GeoC_2020 | reverse complement strand
GGAAAGAAAAAAAAAAAAAAAAAAAACCACCCGGTCCGACCCGTAAATAGCGAAAATACGCCCGTCATCGACGTTACCAACGGACTCGAACGAAGCGCTTCGGGATCGACACGTCCCACACAATTTGGCGCCCCCAACGGCTAGTACGTTTACGGTTTTTGTAAAACCACTCGGGCGGATTAATTTTTAAAAATGCCCGAAATAATTACAAGTGGCGACGAGGACGCGGCGATACACTAATTATTATCGAACGACGGGCGTTCGAAAAACGCGCGGTAAAACGGTTTACGGGCTATTTACATAATGAACGATCGAACACGCGTCGGACGGCACTATCCGCGAACCCGACGACGTTGCGTTATCGGTCGAACGAGAAATCGTTTGTTCCCAGGGACCGTTCGTCCGGCGGCCACGATTGCCGGCGTAATCGAAACGATTCCGGCGTTCGCGGTGTACGACACCGGGCACGTTTCGGCGATACACGCGCGCGCTAGTCGGCTCGGTGTTTTCGGAATACCGTCGCGTTCGGTGTCCAGATGTCGACCATAAGGATATTGCGCGCGGACCGGGTTTGGTAGTGGCGCGCGGATCGCGGTCACTCACATACACGATAATAATAATAATAATAACGAAAACCGCTCGGGTTACTCGCCGGATCGGTTCTCCGGGACCGTGCGCCGGAATATATATATATATATATCTCGTCGGTCCGGCGAACGCGATAAAACGAGGCCGATATTTCGAGTGTCGGTTTTTACGTACGGTACGCGCAACGCGCCGAGAAATTATAACGGCCGTCGGGACCGCACGCTGGGCGCGGAGGACCTCGCGTACCCGGGCGGTCGGCCGGCCGCGAAATAATTAACCCATCCACCCTCCTTCACCGTTGACTCGGAACGGTCCGGCAATCGGACGACCACGTGTGCGCGCGATAATCGCAATGGTTTCCACGTGTTCCCGGCTTTACACACACACACACGGTTTACATATAAACACGAACGTGTCCGGTGTACGTCTCTGGACGTGCATGGTTTCATTTCGATTCGATATAATTTATATACGCTTACGAATAACCAGGCCGACGAAAATAACGTCGAATCTCCGGAGTTTGTCGTTTCGCCGAACATTTTCCGTTTGTTACGACCCCGAATGGGTGGCGACTAAGGAACGATTACGATGGCCACACGAACAACGGCGCCGTATTTACGTTATGGCAGTGTGGGTGGGGGGGATGGATTGAGAACGGGACGGACTAGCTCAGTTCTTCGCGGCGAAGAACAAACCCGCTGGACTGCCCGAACATCCGATAACGCCGGCCCGGGAAACGTTTCGCGGCCGCCGGTCCCATCTCTTAACAGCCCGCCGATTCAGGACCTAACGCGCCAAGTTCGACGATCGTTCCGCCGTTCAACGACGGTGCCACTAACCGTACCGTTAACGCCGAACACGGGCCGTTTACTATTTCCGAATTACGATAACATTTCTCGGACGTACTTAAACCCCCCCGCCCCCGTACGGGGCCGAAAAACCGGTTAAACGTAATACGACGGACGGAACGCTTTCGGTCCGCGAGCACTTTATTAAGTACCCACATCGTCCCCGGCATACCTATCCGTTGATACGCCGAGACACCTACGAACCGTACGACTAAAAAAAAAATAAAAAAACCGTTTACGACGGTACTTCACCGTTGTTCGCTTTTTTACGAACGCTGCTATATTTTATCGCTTGTAAAACGTATTTTTTTTCTCTTTTGTACGTATTTTTTGTTTATTTTTACGACCCACTATTATTATTATTATTATTTTGAACGTTCGTACAAAGGCTCAAACCAGAAAAAAGAGTTACACCGGCAGCGGGGGGGGGAGGACAATACGACGACGCCGTCATCGCCGCTCGCACCCTTTTACAAGCGTTTATCGATAGGTATTATTTTATTTTCGTCACAAATTCCTCGTATTTGTACATACGCCGTACGTAAATATGTAGAACACGCTTTATGGAATTAATTTACGTAATAAGTAATTAGGCGTTTCGTACGGTTACGTTGACAAACTAGTTACGGTTGGAACGTTCATCGATTGGTCGACCGCGCGCGCGTACTTTCGGTTCGATTAAAGGCGACCAACGTACCGATATAGTTTATAGCGAATTGATACGAAAAAAACGACTTTACGTCGACACAACGCGCACCGAATACGCGGCCGTACCGTTTCCTTGGAACGTTTCAACAACCGTACGCAATTATGTCGGCCGTTCTCAAACACCTTCGTTTACGAATCTTAAAATACCGTTCCGAACGGTTCGTGCGAATAATTACGCGATAGGTTATTAATTAATCGCCTTACGTTCGCGGGCCGCGTTGTTCGCGTATGTTTAACGTCCGTTCGGCGGTCGTTAATTGTATTCCGGTCGCATAACGATAGTCGTATTTATTAATAACCGATCGTAATCGTCACGAAAACGTTTTTAATAAAAATTACGCGAATCGCGTTACGTTATTCGTAAATCGGACGGCGTTTTTCCCGATTGTTCGCTCCATTCTGTCGGAAATAGTTTGCTCGATAACACACCGATACGTTTTCCGGTTACGAAAGCGTGCCCGGTGCCGAAAGTACAAATCCGTACGTCTGTTCGCGTGTTCGGGGGAGAGGTTTCGTTTCTCCGGCAATCGTCACATTCGGTTAGGCGTACGGGCCAATTTCGTACCCTTTCTGGTCTCACGCGAAAAACTATCTCGAGCGCGACGTCCCGGCGGTTCCGGTACCGTTATCCGAACGTTAGCGAAACAACCGTGCGCGATCTAGGGACGATATTTGGACGAATTTCTCGAGGTGGAAACGGTCGTCTTAGCGGAAACGACCGTAGTACAAAGTTCGCGGACACGCGCGAGCCGACGAACGGTGTACAACATTCGGGTACGCCGGTTTCGCGATTTTAGCGGCCACCGCCACGGCGATTCCGGCCGTGGCGGTCGTACTACGGGTACGTGCCGAGCAAACGTAACGACGGGCAAAAGTCCTACGACCGCTCGAAACATACGGACGGCCCAACGCACGCGTGCTCCGGCGTCGAGGCGGAGGGACGGTTCGGTTTTTGTTTCGATTCCCACGGTCGGCCCGGGTATTTATCGCGCTTTATTGTTTCTACTACGCGTAACGCTCGGCACCGTACGGGTACGAGAAATCAGCCGTCCGGCAGACGTCCTCCAGGGGTGGCGCAGCCGGTCGTATAGAGGCGGTTCGGAATTTTTTTTCCTCTCGTAATTTCGAGTATCCGAGAATGGGAAAAAAAACTCGTTCGGAATAATAACAATGGGCTTCTCTTCTTATCGACACGTTACCGTGAACGACCGGAGACGGCGTTTTCGTTTTCGTCGGAAGGCCAAAAAAAAAAATATCTCGTTAAAATAATCGTATCCGGCCGAGATTGGGGCGGTCATTTCGACACACGGCCGGCTATTATTATCGTAATAAGACAATTTATAATAAACGGCGCGATAAAAATCTCTTTTCGGGCGGGTACGCCGAGGCCTCCTGGTCATCGTCACCGTGGTTTTTTCGTAAACGAGCCGGTAGTACACGGGGCCTGGCCACCGCGTGAATACTTCAGCGGTCCGCCGAAATCTTCACACGTCCGACGAGGGCGGAAATAGGTACAGCGGCCGATCGGGTGTGCAGTGGAAGTGGGTGTTGGTGGGTGGGTGGGGGTGAGAGCAGAACGACAGTTTAATTAAACGCCGCCGGTAACCGGTAGCGTTTGATGACCAGCTGACGCCGGGCGCCTGCCCCCCCCCTGCGTACGTGTACGAGATTCGTTTTTTTCTCCGCCGGAATCGTCGAAGGTTGGCCGAAGGTCACGCACGCACGAAATAAAAAAAAAAAACAAAAAAAAAACGTATATCCTTGGAAATAATCCTCGTCGGTCCCTCGCCGTCCATTTTGTGCGCGTACACGAAACACGGGTACTCGCACGTATATGGAGGTACAGACGAGTCGTCCTTGGCCGCCGCAGCAGGTAGGTAAATCACCGTAAAGGGTTCGTAAGGCGCGGGGCCGGCGGATGGGCGCACGACTCGTGGAAGGGAACAACCACCGCGTCGCCGTGACCCCGTTCGTGGTAGACCGCCCGGTTAGGTACACGGACCACCCGAGAAAACCACGGAGTAAACAAACGACGTTTAATTACGGTAAACAAAACGAGGGGAGGCGGGCGAAAAACGACACGTTCACGAAATCGTTTTCCAAAAGCAGATGGCCGATATTTCACCGGAGCCGCGCGCGCATATTGTTTCGACGCGTGTGTACGAGTTACACGACGCGTACGTTTACACGATTCATATCTATCGCCGCCACGCGCCGTTGTTATTGTTATCGTAATATCGCGCGAGTTGTACAACACCGACGTTTCGACACCTTAAATCTATCGATCCGTTTGGTTTTTTCTTTCTTTCTCCCCCGCTAGCACGTTCCGCGTGACCGTCGTAGTATTGCGACACGCGCGTGCGCGGACATTCTCGGCTGGCGGACGACGAACGGACGGCGTTTTAGTTTCTTCGGCCGAACGGCACCAGGCGTCCGGCGACCACAAATTCGTCGTTTCCACGCGGCGGCGTACGACACGTTATCGGCACTACCTGTCGTCCACTGGAAGCGCGGCCGTTTTCGACGTTTTTCGCAAACGATCGACGGACCCGTTCCGGTGATTCGCCCGGTACGTCCGCCGAAGTGGGGCAATCCTTTCACGAGGACTCGCCACGAAAAATATTAAAGCCTCCCCCGGAAAAGAATTGCACGAACGGAGTTACATTTACGTATCCGTATACTAAGTATCCGGGGATACGGTATTTTAAAAAAATATCCGAAAACGTCGCGCGAAATCGTAAACGTATTTTCGTTTTTCCAAATTACCCCGAACGATTCTATCCGCGACGACTATCCGGGACAGTTTTATTCGTAGGGAACGCGCGTTACGCCCAATCGGACGACGTATCCGGTAAATCGTCAACGAATACCGGCGAATCGAAACGTCGCGATAACCTTTGTTTTCGTCACGTTGCGTCACGTTTTTTTTTTCCGGAACGCTCTTTCGCGTTTGAATCGAAATATTTATATTACGGAATCCTTAGATCCGTTTCCAAAGTTAGGGATTTTCACGCCGGCGATCGCGCGTGCCGTCGACGTGCGTTCGAAAAGGACGTTCCGAACCGCTCGAGTCCTCTCCTCTCCTTGCGAACGCGGCCCGAAGTTCGCGATAGATTTTTAATTTTAAGCGCCGAATTCGCGACCGTCTGGGTAATATAATTATCGCGCGCCTATTCGTTTACGGCATTTCGTCCCGCTCATTCGCGGCGCGCCCGATTAACACGCGGGTGTTTAAATACGTTCTATTCGTTTGCTCCTCGCGCCGTTAAAAACGAATTCTCTCCGAACGCCAATTTCGCGTTATAGAATTTTTCGAACGTAAATCACTTCGTTGGTCGTCGTACGGAACGCCACGTGGACATTCTCGCGGAAATACGTCGTTCGTTCGTCATTATTACGTTCGGCGAACGTTTTACGGCGATTCGAAATATTAGCGGCGGGCGCCACGATCGTTTTACAAATGTGAATCGGTTTCGAAACGCTTGACACGGTTTCGTAAGACGAATTAACTAACGGTCGGTTTTCTAGTTGTCCGATAAATATACATAAATACACTTTTCAACTCATTAGACGTACTTCCGTCTGATATGTAGGCGTAGTTAATATACCATTCGGGAGAAATAATACTATAATCGCGTACCTAATATTTTCGTTAATAACGGACATTATTTAGCTTAAAGTACTAGTTTAGCGTGAGACCCTCGTGTGATACGAATCCGTGAACAATACTAAGTACTTATTCGAAAACGGAACGCCGTTCGTAATTACGTTTATTGCCGAACGTTTTTTTTTTTTACGTAAAAAGTGTGCGAGAACTCCGCGGACTCGACGCGCGAATAAAAACCCGTTCAATTCGTCGACGATAATGTCGGCGAGTAACGACGCGCGCAAACGACGTTTCGCCAACTCGATCGATAAAACGACGCGGCGGCGGCGGCGACGTTTATTAGAGCGGACAGCGTGTTTTTCGACCTATCCGTTTTTCGATTGCCGCCCCCGCCGGCCGTCGTTTACACGAACTGTTTTACGTCGACAAAGAGATATTTCCGTCGTTCGTTTACAATCGCCGGCCGTCTCGATAAACGAACCACGGGATTCCGCGCGTAATCGAATCGACCGCGAAACGTTTAGAAACGGAAGCGTTTACCGTACGACGCCCGCCGGCGTCGTAAACGCGATATACTTTTACGGCCGACGTAGT
Organism: Geopemphigus sp. TES_GeoC_2020; assembly: GCA_025469175.1. Taxonomy (NCBI): domain Eukaryota; kingdom Metazoa; phylum Arthropoda; class Insecta; order Hemiptera; family Aphididae; genus Geopemphigus; species Geopemphigus sp. TES_GeoC_2020. Next base: position 57,570 of record JAIPRN010000827.1, on the reverse strand, counting down.
CGTCCTTAAATTGTCCGTAAACGATTTACGCGCGCTCGTACTAATTATTACTGTACTCGTAAGGCCGCTGTACGGAGACGGCGCGGACGAAAGCCTCGGGCTCCGCGAACAATCGAAATCGTTCGGGATTTTTACCGAAAATAAAGTATAACGAGACGCCGTTTACCGTATCCGATACGTGACCGTTTCGCCGGCGTGTTCGGTCCGGCGGACACGGTGCTGGCCGTAGGCGACGGTCCGGAGAATCGTTTACGCGCCCTTGTGCGCGCGCGTGTCGTAAATTTCGTCACGTTGTCTTGGCCAATCCGACCGACGTTATCACCACAGCTCGTACGTAATCGGTTAATGGCTTCGTCCGTATTGCCGCGGCGCCTCCGCGATAATAAATAACGACCGTTGCCCCGGCGGCGGTCGCGCGGCCTCCGCGCCGCGGCGTCATTCCGGTCGAGTCGTGGCCGAAACACGCGAGCGGTTCAAAGTCGCCGCCGGCGGGTTCCGCAACGGTGTCCCCGAACGCGTATCAGCCCCCCCCGACGACATTCGGCGGTTGGCAATTTCGATTTTTCTCGGTTTACGCGGAATTTCCCGTTTCGGGTTTTTCGCTACACCAAATACCGAAACAAAAATTACCGATTTCACCAAAATATATGTATATATATCCTAACGAGCCCGAAGTATTTCCCGTAGTCGCCGTCCACGGCCTCCTCGTTCCACTACGTACACGTCGACGGGCCGGCCGGTTAAACAACCGCGGGCCCGTCGGTAATTTCGCTCCGATTACCCGAGACGAAATCGGTGGATTTCCGAAACGACGGACGCTACGTTCCGATCGCTTCGTTTGTATACGAATCGGAACGGGAATACGACGACCGTCCGTAGTCGGTTTTATTTTGCGCGCGTGTCGGCGGTAATCCGACGATCGACCAACGGAAACGCGTCGCGATATTCCCGTCGGTCGTCGCGCGTATCCGCGACTCCGGTTTATTATTACTTCGGAAGTACAGTAGCACGAATCTGTCCTCTCGACGACCGTTAATTTCGTCGTCGGTTTTGTTCGTAGTATTTCGAAACGTCGCGCGTAAAGTACGACTTTTCGATCGTAAAAAACGCGTCGGCGATTACGCACTTATACTCGCGAACGCGTCAGGTTGTTTTACGCGTGACGACGATTGGCCGCCACCGGAAAACGTAAAAGGCCCGCGAAACAAACACCAAAACGGTATTCGTGAAAGCCACGGACTTTCGTACGGACGGCGAAACGTCGTCGATTTCGTTGCCCGACGAAAACAACGAGGCAAGGAAAGAAAAAGCGGACGGCGCGAAGGACGGGGCGTGGGTGCTCCTACCGCGGTCACCCCAAAACTAACGTTACCGGCGTTACGGCGACCGACCGCGCGTGGCCGGTGTTTTCAACAACGCGTCGTTTCGAGAGTACGTATACGTTATTTTGCAACGCGAGCGTTGACCTCGACGACACCGACAATAATAGTACGATTTTCGTAAACACATTTCGTACATTTCGCGCACGCGCGCCGTATGTGTTTGTATTTCGCACGCCGCTCTCTGCTCCGCCGCTATTCCGACGGTGCGTTCGCGTCCCGCTGGAAATCTCGCGCACGCCGTCGGCCGCTACCTACGTACCGCACGTGCCGATTACAGTTCACTCCGCGATTCGCCGTAATTTATCCGTACCGTGGTTGCCCCGTCATATTTTTACACGCTGTTATTCTAAACAAAACGAAAAATCACTATAAATATATATACACGCGGTCGCTTTCCGAAATGTCCGTCGTCATATACCTTCCTACACTTAAATCAACCGTTACGACCGCCGAAGTCGACCGGGGGTGGGGATCGATAAATTATCGGTAAGTACGGGTTTCGTGTTTGGACGAAGACGGCAAACGGTCGGCGTTCGACAGGTTACCAACTGGTGACCACGTTCGCGCCCGAAACGACCGAAATTATTATTATATTTGTGGAATACAACATTTTTTTTTTAAAAAAAAAAACGAATTTCTAATCGTAAACCCTTCCACGACCACTCACACCCGTCCGGTAATTAACGACGAAAGAAAATACCTAAACATATATATACATATCGGACGGAACGAAAACTTATCGGATACGTCAGATCACCGCGGATCGTTCGACGTACACGCGTAAATCTTGGTCCGTACAACACGGACGAACGGACACGAAAAAAATCCCTCCACTCGGTCCGATTCGGACACCTGAAAATCGTTTTTACGATTATTTTCCCTCGGACGACCACCTTCTACCGTCGTCAACGAACGCAACCGCGCCGCAGATGGCAAACGCGCGCACCCACGCACTCGACGCGCCCGTGTACCTGGAGCCGTTCATCTGGTTACCGCGTTTACGTGTTGTTTCACACGCCCCGGGAGTCGGCCGCACAATACGCGCCCCGTTGCGGCCTCGGTCGAACGCGAATGGCCGACGCGTGTTGCGACGGCGCGACCATTTTCGCTGCTCGCGCGTTTCGGGAATGTCCGTAACGGCAAATAGAGAAACGAGTTGAACGGCGGCCATATTAGACGAGATACGTACCGTCGGGCGCTATAAGTGTCCGACGATTCGGCGAATCTGCAAAGTGATCCAATCCTTCGGAGCCAATTACGAACGTCGCCCAGTCGCTTTTCGCCTTTTTCGACGAACGCGTTTTGTCAACGCGCTTGACGGAAATCGATTAGCTCGCCCGGGCGCCATACGTCGCGGAAACATTACGCGCGATTCTTTCCACGTAAACCGTACGAAAGCAAACGTACGGATTACAGAAATCGGATACAAAATACGATTATATGATACACGCGCGCGTCACGAGTTAAAGTCAACGTTACCCGAGCAAACAAAACACTGCTCAAAATCGAAGATTACCCACCGTCGGGACAATCTCGAGTAGTTTTTTTTTACGAAGATCTCTCGAGTAACGCCAGTTATGAGAAAAAACAATTTATATATCCTATATTATTAGGTAGTCGTAAAAACATCTTATTCGCCGAACACGTCGAGTTATATATATATATATATTATTTTATAATCCCGAGGACGCGACTAAAGTGTTTAAACGGTATTTTCAAATACCGAAAAGTTATTATTTACGAACGTATTTGTTCGTATTTTACGTATATGTTTTTTTTATACGTTTTCTTTATATAATTCCGTCTATAATTATTTTATTTTTTTTCACTTTTTTCTCTCGTTTCGAGTTGTTCACCGGCCAACGAATTCCATTATGAAACGACGCGAAAAACAAATCGTGAGCCCTATCGATCGATACGAACGTATAGTATTTCGCGGTTGACCGAGCACGCGGTTAATCCGATTCGTAGTCGTCCGATTCGTCGACGTACGTAAAGGCCTAAACGTTCGTCTCGAACTCGTAAATTCGAAAATTCGCTAACGACCGATACGCGTCATTATTACTAGGCGGAAGTGGACGAACGTGGCCGTGGAGAGTACGCGGCGTCGACATTTCGGCCGAGGCCTGAAGTTACGAAATACGTACGGACCGAATGTTGCCCAGTGGACGGCTCTAATACGGTAATTACGCAGAGCGCGAGGGATATAAATACACACGTACGTACGAAGGTACGCGTTAATTACAAAAAGCTACCGGACCGTTTTCCGAATACTACGAGTGGTCGTCCGCAATAACAATAAACGTTCCGGAAACGTGCCAGCGCGAGTAACCCGCCGGAGTCGAATGACACCCGCGGCTTCTGGCCACCGTTGTTTCAGTCCGCGCGTTCGTCGGTACACAGTAAACCCGCGGCGCGGACAACGCCGAAACAGCGGCGCCCGCAAGAGCGAACGGCCCGGTGAATATTCGGCCGGTCGGCTATTCGTAACGATAAACGGGCGAAGGCGGTTGAGTTCGTTTATCCGTCCGCGGCGACGACCGGTTCGGATTTCGCGTCGTCGTCCGTCACGCCAACGACCAAACGGACCGTAAGAGTACCGGACCGAAACCGTTTCGGTTCGCGTTATAATTCGTACGCCGGCCTGCCTGTTCGCCGCGACACCGCTACGCAAACAACACGCGTCGTCGGCGAGGAGACGAGTAACGACAATAACGAAAACGCGGGTGTACGGAAAACCGGTACCGACCTTGACCCGTCCCCCCCGGGACGTCCGTATGCGACCGAAACCCCTGTGGCTACATATCTTTGGCGAGTGCGCGCGTGTCGGTACGGAGGAATACGTACAAACATATACGCGTGCCGTTTCGAAATGTATTCGCAAGTGGTTCGGCATCGTACACGCGGTCGTAAAATTTAGCGACGGGATGAGATGATTGGCCATCCACCACGTCGGACGTTCCACGTTGCTACACGGATATCCGACGCGCTACGTATATATATATATACATACGTGCGCGTGTGTTCAAAAAGTAACGGAAAATGTTTACGTTTCGCGAGATTGGAGAATCGGATAGTGTTTATCGGGTTGGCACGCACGCCCCTGATGTACGATTAAATTCCATTCGGCCGCGTTCGTCGTTATGGTTTTGACGCCGTTTTTACGAGCTCGGCGATTTTCGTTCGTTAAAAAACGACAAAAAAAAAAAAACGTAAAAAATGAAATAAAGCGTGTAAAACAAAGGCCAACACGCACGTACGCTAGAACGTCCACTACCGCGAGTGTTAGCCGATCGATTCCGATTTTACGTGTTTTTGTATGTGTGTGTCCGTGAAATCACTCGACCAGTAGTTTTACACGCTACGCCCGTTCCTATATATATATATATATATATATATATATATATATATATACACGTAGAAACGTGCGGTCTTAATTTTCCAGCGCGTTAGGTCGAGCCTAATAATTATACGCGTATACCACGGCGACGGGTCGAAACGATATCTTAAACACGACGTTTCACGCCGATTATATTATAATCGTTACGGCCGTGTAAAACGATACCGTACGGCCGACTAAATATGTATATATATGCTGAAACCGGATTGGCGGTACTCGCGCTCCACAAACATCGTAACGATTTTCGGTAAAAACGAAGCGTTGGATCGGCGAAATCGACGAAACCGAAAATCCACTGACGTTATTTCCCCACCGGGGCGCTACACCGTTTCCCCAGTTGCCGCCCGGCCGATCGATCGTTGGAAATATACACACGGCCCGCGTATGGTGTTCACCCGCCGTAAGCGACCCGTTCGTTTTCGTACCTATAATACGCGGAAGAAATCTACGTATTCGAATTTGTCGACGAACCGCGCACTTTTTTCGTACGGGCGAATTCGAACGACCGAGTGCCGCGTAACTTAACGTACTTTCCGCCGTCATTTTTCGGGAACGTGTCCCGAAAAAATGATAAAACCGACGTTTTCAAACGTCCGCCGGTTCGCCGGCATTCGACCGCGACGATTCGTACGGGACGCGAATTCCGCGGTCAGTGTTTCGAACGAACGCGCGCACGAATGGACGCGTCCCGAGGAGCGATTTGTTTTCGTGTCGCTTACGGCGTGACGACGGGCCCGTAGTTTTTTGTCGTCGGTGAACGGCCGGCTTGTTCTTTCACCCGGACCGCCGTCCGCGTACGCGAAAATGTCACCCAGCCAAGACGCGACGGCCGCCCGTGTCCGCGGCTTCCGAACGAATCGTGTGACCATAAATCCGCCCGTCATAACGCGCGCGGCGGACGTCCCCGACCGCACCGGTAATAATAACGATATTGTATACGCGCGAAATTATATACGCGCGCGTTCCCGCTATATATATATATATTACGTACGCCGACGTATACCGCGTGTACCACGTAATCGGTGCACGTATATTTAATACTAGGCGCGCCCACGCACCAAAGACCCCGTACGGCGATTATTTACCGCTAATAATACGGTACACGGTCGACGGTTAGAACGCCTACGACATTGTTCAAAGTTCCCGAACCGCGTCACGATGTGATGACCACCGCCACAGGGGCGGTCACTGGTAAACGACCGATGAAAATGTAGAAAAAATTCGTTTTCGTCGATTATACGCGGTAACGGCTGTACGTAACCATCGTACAGCGACCAATATCAAACCCGGCCCCGTCCTTTCCGGTGTACGCTCGTCGCCATGTCGACCAAAAAACGGCGTTATCATTCGGAACGTCGACGATTTCACGCGTCGTTTTCGTCGTCAGACACAAAAACCGTTATCAACCGTCCGTTTGTCGACTAGACCGAAATAAACCTGTCGAAACGGTCGACAGATTTCCGGGACAAACAGGCGCGGACGGCCGACCTTTAGACGTTTTCCCCCGGAACGGAGTACGCCTCTTTACCCAACCGCCTCGGCTGTTGTCTACGCGCGCCGGTCTACCGTCTCGATATGGTCGGACACCATATGATGGAACGCCGTTTACGAAAACGTCTTTATTAATATTTAATATAGCGAGCGCGTCGCGTTCCGATTATTCCGTGGCGATGTTTCCGCCACTATTCGCCCTCGAAATTGGAAATCGCGTCCGGTTCGGACGTTAAAGTCGGCACATACCGTCCACGTCGGACGAAACGAGACCGCGATCGATATTACGATCGTATCGAAATTCGTGACGAACGTGACGTACGAGAAACGGCCCTTGTAATGTGTATATCCGTCGTTTCGCGAAACTGTCTCGTAACGCTCGTAAAAGTTTCGACATTCGAAAACCCGAAGTTATTCGTTTGTCTAATTTTCGAAAAATATCGTTTTCGACGCTTTTTATTACGTTAATAATACACGCGCGATTATATATCGTTACAATAATGGTACGTACACGTCGGGAAGGCCACGAATTTGACTAATTGCCGTTAATTTTACCGCGGCGTATCTTTTTACGTGCGTATTCACTAAGATCACGCGCGCCTAAGTATGTCGGCCAACATGTTTAGGTCCGCGCCGCTACGTCCGAAATACGAGAAACATGTTTCGCCGTCATTATCCGTACCCTTAATTTCTCTCTCTCTCTCTCTCGCCGCGCGTATACGAACCTTTCACGAACTGAACTACTTCCGTAGTAGTAGTTCGGCCCGAAAACGAATTATTAAAACGGTTTAAAAGAAATCGCCCCCGAAACGGGTCGCGCGCGTACGTCCGCGTTCGCGCCCGACCAATTCGTAACGTTTCGGCCGTACTCGTTGTTTGAAGAATTTTAAAAATCGCGGATCGACTTGCTAAACGACGTTCCGTCCGTCAGTGTCCTCTCATCACAGAGACGATCGACGTTTGGAATTGTACGGACGGTCTGTTTCATCCGACAATTCGCGCGTAATTCCGCGTTTACAAACATTGGGCGCGCAACCTATTTCGTTTTTACTCATTGTCAATACGGACCGCCGACGCGTTTTCCCGGCGCGCTTCGGTTACGTTGTTCGGGCGTTGACGAATTTTGTTCGTTTCGGTTTGGAAACGTACGGGACACGCCGTAGCGCGACTTTTTATTATACGACAACGAACGCACAATGGGCGAATACGCCGAACACGAGGCGTCTATTTGGGACCGTAGCGATTCGTTAATAAGTCGACATGGACGCGGCGTTACTCGAATGCGTAAACCGCGCGCTGTATTTCGTACCAGACTGTACGAGGCGCGTTCGAAATAGTAACGGACAATCGTTTTTAATTGCGCGGGTTTGGAGAGCGAACATTTTTTTTTTTTGTTTCGTTATCGTGCCGGCGGCACACGTGCCACTGAAGTACGATAAAATGTTCGGCCGTATTCGTCGTTTACTGTTTTAGCCGCTATGGTTCGACGCGTTTTGACGAGCTCGGCGATTTTCGTTCGTTAAAAAAAACAACGGATCGATAAATGTGTATTAAACGTCGCGTAAAAAATGAAATAACGCGTAACAAAGTGCGCGAAATGGTAAACCATTACGGCGAGTCTGATACGAGTAAAACGATTGATAAACGATAAAAGACGTTAAAAGCGCGTCGGTGAAAGAGGTAAAGGCCGTACCGAAGATCGAGTTTGAAAAGTGTTGGAAAAAGCGCTGGCACAAGCGCGTAATATCTGACGGGGACTACTTCTATGGGGACAACACTAACGTAAACGAATAAATTTTTTTTTCGAAAAAAAAAAAACGAAAATTTCCGTTATTTTTCGAACGCGCCTCGTGTATGTTATATATATATGTATCCGTGGTACGTATAAACTGCGGCGTTTAAAACGTTGTTTCGTACGTTATCGTCAGTTTCGAACGCGAACAGCTAAAACGAAAGTTATACTAGGAGCCTTTTGTTTTTGGACGTTTATTATCGATTTTTCGCCGCCTATGTTTGCCACTTCGCGACGTATAAATAAATACGCACGCGCGTATGTAAGGGACCGCGCGTCGTTCGGCGTTCGAGCGCTACGGACTATTCTCAGAAACGCGTCTACGGACCGGACGCATAATAATGCTAACAACGGAGACGTATTAAAGGACCCGAAATAATTTCCAATGGTTAGGTCTGACGCGAACTGAAACGGTCCAAATGTGTCGAATTAGCATTATCGGGCTATTGAAACGTGACCCGGACTGAAAAACGATAGGCCGACGTTATTATCGGACCGAGCGCGGACAATAACGCGCGGCGCGGACGAACGATACTATTTGAATATCGTCCCTCCGAACCGCATTGTTCCCGGCGATGATCGTTTCCTGTTTCCGGAGGGCAAATTTCGCCGAATTCCGAGCGAAAACCCACCGACGTTAAATAGTCGCCATTTATAATCGAGGACCGACCGCGGTCGTTAATTTTTATTTATTTACCGCGCCAGACCGGCGTAGTAGTAGTAGTAGTAGTGGTAGGCCAACGGTATGAACACAAATAGCAGGATGAGCGGCGGCGGCGATACTATTCTTCCCGTCCGCTGTTTCGGCTCAGGGGACGCGTCATTATATCTACGCGTTCCGAACATTGTCCTCTCAATATATCATACTTAAAAAAAAGGAGGTTCCGATAATAATAGATTTCCGTCTAGTTATTGTTAACTATTATTCGTAATTCGAAAACGGCCGTAAATCGTCGCGTTTCCAATAAACCATTCCGGATTGCGCGTACGTATTCGGTATATCTAGTTCTTCGAACACGGTTAAAAATTACGACGGTTATGATACTCTAAAGGCCAAACGAATCGCGTCCGGACCTTTTTTTGTTCGTCAAATATCGACGGACGTAAAATATCGTTTTCGTACCGGTTTTTTTATTTTCGGTAGATCTTTATTCGGTTTCTGTTTTACTTAAACGAACGATCGGAAAGTCGTTCGAGTACACGGTACCGGTAAGTGAACAGACGATACGCGAGCAAGTGACGCGGTACGGTAGCGCCATAGTTCTGCCGAGAGAAAAACGACGCGTTCGCCGAGAAACTAATTCGAAAACCGGCCGACCCAAACCCATTCGGCCCCAGTCGCGTCGTTTCGCGTCTATCGGCACACCAAACGTGTCCGCTCCACGGTAAATGTCGGAGAGCCGAACGGGGACCGGAGGACGACGGACACGGCCGTTCGCGGATCTCTTTGCGGCCACGGTGGAGGGGGGGGACACGCTGTTCAACTATGCGGGCACGACGGACGACGGGGGCCGGCGACCCGGTCGTCTTTCTACGGAAAGGCACCCGGTTCACGCGGCGCACGAAACCTACGGGAGATTCGAGCGAATTTTTATACACGAACGAAATAGTGGACCGCGCCAACCGGTCGGATTGTCCCTACAATGGACACGAATCGTGTACACACACACACACACACACGTGCGCGCGCGCTTATAAAGAGATAATGTCGCCCGGGCCGATCCTCTCCGCAGGGTCGCAGATTTCTTTTACCCCAAAAATGTCATAAACGCGTACTTTCTAAACGCTACGCTCGGGATTTAACCTACTGACCGATGACCACCCACATAATGATCGGCCGTTACTACTACTATTATTATTTATTTTTTTTTTTTCACTTTTCCGCCTCCCGACAACGTCGCAATGCAATAAATCCCTCGTAATAATATAATTTATTGCGTTATGTAACTCACGAACGTCCGCACAATGCGCGCACATAATCCGCTGGCCCAGAGCGCCCACATCGCAATCCCGTAACGTCGTGAAATCGGCCCTCGTGAAAACGAACGGGGCTACCGTACGGTACATATTCGGCGGCGCGAACGAAAAAACTGCGGAATCGGTACCCGGCTGCGCGGGGTCGGCGGCCAACGTTTCGCGTTTACGCGACCGCCGCGTATATTATAATACCGTTAACGGCGCGTCGTGTGCTCGACGAACGATTTAATCACCGCGTGACTAATTCGGTTCGAATTTTATTTAGGAACATTTTATGGCGAATTCGTAATCGCTAGTGCGCGTACACCGCCCGAACGACCGCGATTACGGGCCCGACGTTTTTCGTTCGTACGGATCGTTTCGCCGACGCTTCGCTAGAACCGTTCGATCGGCGCGACGATCCGTGGTGTCGTTCCGTCGTTTTTAATCGCAACAAGTTGTTGTTGTTGTTGTTGTCTCCTCCGGCCCCAGGGACGCGTGCTGTTATGCGGAGGCGTTTTTCAGTATTCGACGAAAATACATTTAGTAGAGGCGTTCGTACGCAGGCGCGTACGCGTGAACACGTTGCACGCAATCGTCTCGGTACGCGCCGAAATACGCCGCCCTTGAGATATGTCGATTTACCGACGAACCGATCGCGTCTACGTAATGTTACGGGCTGCGTAGAATTATCCGGCCGGGAAATAAACGCACCTCGGTAATTTATACGTAAATAAATAAGAACGGGGTCCGAGTTACGGCGGTAATTTGAATAACTCGTTTAATCGACGCGGCATTTACGTGGAGGTTAACACCTGTTGCGCGTGTGGGAACCATAGTCTATTCGGTAATCGTACACGAAACGGTGTTCGAAACACCGGCGCGGTGAATACGATTGTATTCGATATACGGGAGAAAAATGACGACAATTAGCGCGGCTCGTATAGAATTTCGGGCGTGCTTTTTTTTTCGTTCGTTTCAAAGAATATTTAGTTGGGAACGCGAAAAAAGCGTTTCGGACGTTTTGAAACTGCCGTGCCCACGTTTACCGATAAAAGCGACAATATACGTATTTAGTGCGCGGAATAGTGTTCGGACGATAAAACACGTATTGTCGACTCGTCGGTACATGCGTGCGTGTGTGTTGGATAGAGGGAAGGACCAACGTAACCGATATGGTCGATTCGTTTTCGAAAACGATATTTTCGGTCGAAAAATACGTACCGATTCGTTCACCACGATACGCGTTTACTGAACCGATAGGTGTATCCTGTTAGCGTAGACGCGCTTAAAACCGTTAAAACGTCCGCGTTACGTTTACGGAACGCTCGACGAATATTTTCGGTACGCGCGAGTAACGCGTTTAATTATTTAACGTGGTCGTAGCGCGGCGGCCCGCATAAATCGTCGGGTAGTGCGTCGTACGAACGATGTGGGTATCCGAGCGGGGCTGACGGACGCGAATCGCTCGTCGGACGGCGAATAGAATATTCGTCGAGGAATACCGGAACGTACCTGTTGTTTCGTCGTGGACGTTATTTCGGGCCCCGCGGCGGAGGGTGTCCCGGGGTGGGACAAAATGGGGACGAGTGATCGTTTTTCGGAACGACTTTCGTCGGTCGGCAAGACCGCGGCGTCCGACGCGACGCGAAACCGTTTGTTACAACGTCCGTTGTAGGACCGCGAAATGTGTGCGCGTTCACGTTCGCGTGTCGGTATGTGCGTGTGTGTGCAGGCTCCGTTCGAGAAACGTGATGTAATTCCGACGAATATACTTAGGCGAGAAAGGCGATAAAATAGGAACAATAAAACGGACCGGTGTGCCGAGTGTACGTGGATATCGTGTCCTCGCCGGGCGCGTTGTCGTCGTTGTTATTATTATTATCGCGCGCGCGCGCGTGTTCGCGGCGTGCTGGCCCGCATAATCGACCCCGCGCGTTCGGTCCACGTACGCCGACGCGCTAAAAAGCGATATAGCCGTCGGCACTATTCGGCCGACGACGAAGCGCTAACACCGAACCGCGCCAATATGATCGGACGGTTTGTGTTCCGTTGACGCGGACGGTTTTTTGTTTGTAACCGCTGGCGACTACGTCTCGAGACACGCGCTTACGGGCCGAATTTCGAAAAGACGTCACAACACGCGACCGATTCGTCCGATTTCGGAGATCTCGTGCCGGCTTATCGCGTTCGTTTCGACGGAAATTCCGCCGTTTTCCGACGCCTACGATATTGGTTTAGGCGACCCTATTTCGACCGCGACCGGCGAATTCAACCGTTTTCGTTAACTCCGCTACCCCGGTCGATACAATCGGCCAACCTATATCGTTCCGACGATAACGCGTCTCTTCGTAAAACGGGACGTAATTACGACGGCGGCCGTACGACAATCGTCCGCGACGCGATAATCAAAGATAAAATTCGACACGGGTACGCGAAAAGGTATAATTAGAATATAATTCGTACGGGTTTCGTGCGTATCCATTACGCGCCCGTGGTAGTTGGTGAAACACCGGCGTGCGCGTGTAACGTGCGTATTTATTTCGATCGGTTCGATTATTTAATTAAGCTTGGACGGCCCGAGACGTAATTATTACCGGGTGGTGGTTTCGTAGTAAGTTCGCCCGATTGCCAAAAGGCTGTTCGCCGACCGCGACGAAATCTATTCGAACGCGTTTACGCCCCATGGCGATTGTTTTTACGCACGGCCGTTTAGGACGCGCGGCACTCGCATTCGGTACAGAACGAAACGTCCCGGTCTCGAACCACCCGCCCGTGTGGTCCGGTAAAACGACACGTAGATAAGCAAGTATGCCGAGCTATGTTTTCGTCGCACCGCGATTTCCACGCTCATTTTACGACTATTATTCGCGTCGAATTATATAAAACGCCGTCCTTCCCGTTCATACTTAGGGACTTAGGGACAGTGTGATTGAAACAACGTGTTTTCCCCGTATACGTTCTTATAGCGATTTTACACTGACGCGTACGCGAGGGATCACCCGTTCCGAATTCGATATTCTCGATTGAATGTTCCGGCATTCGTAAAATAGTCTCGTTTTCGCGAATACGACGTGGCAATAATCGTTCGTTTACAATTTACGAATTTCGAGAAAACTTTTCGTCCGTCTCGATCGTTATGACACGACGTATCGTCGATAGCTTACGTTGTTCGATTTGTCCTACACCAGCGGAATACAACAGTGCTCGATCCGCCGGGCGCCGGATATTTCGTTTATTTACGCGGTGGCGTACTCGGCGTTTTCGACGGTGGCCCATACGCGTGTATGGACACTTACCTGGCGTACGGACGTGCCGACGACCGTTCAGTGGACGGAAAACGTGTTCGCTTCAGAACTCGTGGAGAACGGTTTCGCTTAAACACTCGCGGGCACTTCCGTCCACCGACATTCGATACGAATTCGACGCGAACAAATGACCCTACCGGACGGACGAGCACGGTGCTGTTCGGATTTGACGAAAAAAGAAACTACGAACGGCGGTTAGAACGAATTTCCGTTTACGAAACGTCGTCTCGACACTGGACCCTCGAAAAACGGTTCGCCGGCGGTTTTTAAAACGCGTCTCGTCAATAACCGCCGTACGGTAAATATCCAAATTGCACCCGGTGTATCGGAGATTTCGGCACTTCTGGCACGCCTGAACCCTGGAAAACTGTATTCGCGACGGCGCCTAAGCGCCAATTACGGACATTCGTCGTTACGGTCGCCGAACGTGCGTTACCACACACGCGCCCAGGCGTACGCGACAGCCTTCTCCTTCGCCTTCTCCTCAAACCATACGAGGTCGACCACCGCGCTTCACAAATGATCGACCATCACCGTCCGTTTCCCGCACGCCCCGCGTGTCAACTCCGGCGTCCCGTCAACTTTTTACCGTCCACCCACGGTCGTTTCTTTCGTAACTCTCCACCACCCCTCCCCACTATCTCTTCTCTCCTACGAATACGGACTAATCGTCTCGATCTATTCTCTCGGTTATTATCGCCTATTGGATCCCCCACGTCTAGCCTATTTTTTATATATATATATATATTTATCTTATAAAAAATACAACGCGAGGAGATGTTACCTCGAGGATAAAAATTAATAAAGGAAGTGAAATACAAGGACTAAGATGTAAAAAACGCATTGTCATCGATCGTAAAAAAAAAAAATACGTTTTAATCGAACGAGAACAGTAACGTATAAAATATGTCGGCGTGTATACTATACATTATATAGGTATCGTCCCGGTAGGTATACTATACAATACGCGTTTCGTCTTCTTTCAGAACGTTCCGTCGTGACTATAATAGTTTTAGGTTAGTGAGCGATATTAGGTACGTTTTTGCCGTCCTCTCCAATATTGGTGTCGAAAACGTCAAAAACGCGCGTAAAAAAAATCGATCCTCGTAAAGGAGGAAAAACGAAAGCGGCGAACCGTCGCAATTTCGTCACCGAAACCGGCCGGACGATCGCGAAAAACGCGCGTCGAAATCGTTCGGGTCGGAAACCGGACGACGGTTTCGTGTAATGAAAAAAACGAAACGCCCGGTGGTAGGGAAATAATTCGGACGGGCGCGGCGGAAACGATTGCGTTAGTGGCGCGACGGGGGGGGACACGGCGACCGGGCTGACGGCCGAAGTGTGCCGACGTTGTGCAACGGAGGCCGTGATACGCGAACCGGACAATAGCGATCGTGTGAGGGCCCGAACGATTTAATAAGGCGAGAGACGAGGACATTTTTCGGATTTTTGCGCCGGGCAACACGAAAATACGCGTCCGAGCCCGTTAACCCGTATACAATGATATATATATATCATTCGGCAGCGACGGGCGGCAATAAATTATCGTACGCGCGCGATATCCACGGGGACCAGGGACGTCGGGTACACGGTGCCGAACGCGCGCATACACGGGGGTGAGGGGAGGACCTTTCTCGGGATTATTATTATACAACACGCGCGCGCGCGTATCGTTTCTGCGTTGTTTACGCCACATGTGTGTTCGGCGTTCGGTGTCGTCCGTGCGCCGTTCTATTTATTTTGGATTTTCGTAGCCGTCTTGCCGACGCGACGGCGTAAAATAAACGAAATAACGCGCTCGGATACTGCGCGACGTGCGCGTAAAATTGCGCTCTTTGTGTATGGGCCAGCGTGTAAAAGACCGGTCGACGACGTCCCATTGATTCGTTCACAATTACGTAACGGACGAACGGGTGTCTCCGGCCCGGCCGGTGTTGTACACCGTGTTCGTAGTGCGACGGCACAGCCCTCGCCTTTTCGCGTAACGAAACACCGGTCCGTTTACATTCGTCGCGTTTACACCGAACGGGGCGAAATATCGAATGATTCTCGCCACCGATCGGACCGGATATGACGTCCACGCCGGCAAATACACGATTGTAATTGTCCCGTATTTTGCGGCTGGCGTTTAATTTCGCGCTTTCCCGAAAATGTGCCTACATACGTATATTCGTAATATATATATATGGCTCCTATTGGTGTTCGGGCGCGGCATACGGACGAACCATTAAGCGGTGTACTTAAACCTGAATTTGTGGGGGCGGGGGGTAAATTTTTAATTAAATAAATCGGACGACGAAACAATACGCGTGATAAACTTGAATAGATTATTCGTTTTTAACGTTATCGCATAACGCGTATTGAAGTTTGAAAATAATTTAGTTTTTCGTTATTACTGACTGAAAATATACGAGAAATAAATTTTTTCTAAAAATTTTCGAGGGGTGATTTATCCGTTAGTACGGTCCCCCGGCGTGCTTACGTACGTCGGTATGGGTTCGCGCCGATCGTTATTTACCGTACAACTCGTTCGCAGCGCGTACGGTACCCTTGGGCGCGATATCGTTACGATCGAACGCGTAAATAAAAAAAGGTAATACCGAAAGGGAAAATTATAATAAAAAAAACGGGCGAAGGTTATTCACGTCGGACAGCGGCACGGTCGTCGTGCGTGGTAGTCGCGAACGAATCGGATTTGTGCCGTCGTCGTTTTAGCAATTTACGTTCGGGCGAATTTCCGTGAATCAATTCCTCCGGGTCGGTCGATAATTACATCGTTTTGGTCGGGAACTGTCCGTGGTTTCGTCAAACCGTCGTGCGTTCGGTTACGATGTGACGCGCCCACGAACCGGGCGATAAAAACGACGATTATTCCGAGGTAAAAAAAAAAACCTCGCCCGACGGCGGAAAATTACTTCGGTATTCGATATCGTGATTGACGTACACGGATATACGGCGACTGAGCGCGCGCACGGGCGAAAAACCGACGGAATTTCGCGCGGTGTTTACCAAATCCGCGTGGCTATTTGTCGACGAACCCGCCGAACGTGCACCGTGAAATGCGCACGTGTGTCCCGTTGTCTTAATAACGACCGGATAACTTGGCGTTGTCCGTCGTGTTTTCGGTACGGACGATTGTTAAATAACGTGTCCGTAAAGTACAACGCAAAGTTATGGCCACATATTTGGATCGACGTACCACCACCGCCTTTCGGTGTCGTCCGATGCTATTCGCGCTAAACGTACGGCATACCGTACGTTCTACGATTTCACGGCGCCCGCCGACGAATATCACCGTAATCAGGATTACACGAATCCGGCCGTTTCGAACGGTAACCGTGTGTTTAATAAACGGAACGCGCTACGCTCTCTTTCTATAGCGAACCAGTAGAATCGCGTAGGCCAGAACCGCCTGAACGACGAATTGCGTTTGATTTAACCGATTAACCCGAATCGGTTCCGTCGTCCCGGCTATTACGTTCAATTTCGCTCGACCGTTTACGATTAATAATCGTCCGGTTTTAGTCGACGATTCTCTTTCCTCTTTGGTCCGACCCGAAAATTCTCGACAATTGTTTTCAAAACACTTTATCGGCAATACCCTCACTGGCCCGGAACGCCCGATGGCAGTACTTCGGACCAGTGAGTCGCCATCGTTTATTGAAAAATACAAAATGTTTACAAATTTGGATTTCGCAATCCGATCGTACTTAATGAGAATGGCGAGCGACGCGGCCACGTTGTTTTACCTCGGCCCCTCGTACATCAAATCTAATCACACGATAGTTCTGATAAACCAACACTTCTTAAAAACTATCGCGTGAATGGTGCACGGTGACAGGACAATGTCACGAGACATACATCCACCGTAACGAAAAATAAAAAGAATATAAACTAATTTTTTCGTCCCCGATTTAGCCTAGCCTCCTCCTGCGGCTACAACGGCGCGACGGAGATGTCATGCCTGCTTCTACCGTTCGGCGACTTCCCTCGTCATCAGCGTCATCGACTCGGCGAATCATCCTCCCATCCGAACCCGAAAATAGCTCGTAAACACCAGACGGGGAGGGTGGAGGGGAACCTACGTTTTCGTACTTACCGTAATCGCGTCTAACGAAACATCGGAACACGAAGAGCCAAACGGGCGCTTCGCGTATCGAAAGGAAAATCGCGCGTTCGATTATTAGAAAATAATTGTACGCGAAATTCCCGATTTTCGTAATTCGAATTTAAACGAAATACGCCGATATTTTTTAACGTATTTCGTAACTTTCCATGGTAACTGACGAGTTTATTTTCGTCGACAACTCGCCCAATCGTTACACCCTACGACACTTTGGACGATTTACACCGTTTAAACGTGTGTGAAACGTGAATCAAAGAGTCCACTGGATCTAACCTAGTACGGTCAATACGTTTGGCGGAACGCGCGTGCTCGCGACTGTCATTTACCGGTGAAAATTACGAAAATTCATTTTCGTGGGAGGTGGGCAGGGGGGAAACGAGCGTTTATCATAACGCGATTTTCGGAAACGACCGTCCAATTTCTTTTCGTTTTAAAAAGCGACAATTATAATAACGGGTCGACCGATATCTGATTTTTATACGGCCGAGCGGTGTTCCTCACACCGGCAGTCGCGTAGCGATTTTTTTCGCCGTTTAGGAGCGACCTAAAATGTTCGCGCGTATTTCGCTACGATAATTCGACACGATAGACGAAACAATATCAAACTCCGGGCTACGGTCCCGCGGGCCGAAAAAACAACGCGAGCCTGTCAAAAACGTACGTCCGTTTCGACGACGCGTATATACGCGTGCGGTTTAAATCGATTTCACGGTCGTACACGCGCGCGGTTCAAAAACTATAGTTAATTACCGATTGTCGGATACTATCGTAATTCGATAACGCTACGGAAACGATTGGCGATATCAATAACGGGAACTTCGTGATTGTCCGGGCGAAATTCGGGACGATATTTCACGCGCTACACATAATAGTACGGAGCTCCCGTCCGAGACGAAACGTTCCGCGTGTCGCGTTTTATTCGAAATATACCGCCGATGCGTGTACCGTACCGCCATTGTTGTTGTCGGTGAACGTAAGTGTAGCCGGCCCAATCGCGGCGGTTTGCCGGCGGAATCGTTTAAAAATACTTACACGTCTAGGAACGGGAATCGACGTGAATAAACAAACGGCGTCGACGCCGATTTCGACGGTTTTCGAACGTTACGGAAACGTTAACCAACGGAACAGCGTAGCGGAAAGCGACGGCGCGACTTGGAAATAAAGTGGTTCTTTTAGCCGTCCGTTTACAACGGACGCGCGACGAATTTCGTTTCGACGTTTCGTTTAGCCGGTATTCGGTTTCGTCCGTCGATTCCCCCGAACAACTCGGGAAACGTATACGAGGGCCCGAGAACGACAACAATGTAATGTAGCGATCCGCGTTGTACCTATTGGCGTAGCCACCGGAATTGTGTCCGTTCCTAGAAGGTTGTACACCTTCAGTCGTGAACCACTGTCGCGTGCGATATCCGTTCGAGATGAGCGAGTAACGTGTGTGTCGTCTATACGCTTAATTCCGATTCGCGAAGAAAAATTCGAGTTACGCGACGGAAACAAACCTCGAAAATCGGTCGTTTTTATCCGAGTTTGTTCGATATTTTCGTTTCGTTATTTCCTACGTAGAGCCGCCGTAAACATTGTCCAACTATAATTGTATATAGTTACTATTATATTTTATATACGTTAACTGTAGTTTTATATTTTATATATATATATATCTGCGCCGATCCGGCGAAATAGGGGTCGACCCGATCGAGTACGTTTTTACCGAAACCATAAACGTACGAACGATAAAGGATCGATAATTATTTACGACGACGCCGTTCGTCAATGGCGAGTGCGAAGTGAACGAACGACGCAAATACGATGGCGAACGCGCGATTCTCACGGCGGACGCGACGAATGTGGTCGGGTTAGATGCAAACGACGAGTAAATTCGCTCGGAGCGTACGAACGATTCGGGCGGTCGACTTCGCCTAAGCGGTTCGGGACAAGGGGTCCGACGATTTTGGGCCGTGGATGGTACGCAGCAGCTATGTACGTTCGAATAAAAAAAAAAACCAACGTTACACGTTTACAATTACGATCGTCGTAAAAACCGCGTTTAGTTTTTATATTAAAAAAACGATCGGTATTTTTTTCTCTACGCGGCGCGATTGAAATTAATTAATAAATCGTGAAACGTACGACGTCAACGGGCGGCATTTAACGCGGCCTTCCGGGGGTAACGAAAAAACGCGTTCCGATTTTACGGCCGTATTTAATTAATCGCGCGTTGTCGACGCGTCTACGGGCGATTTTCGTACCGGGCCATTCCGTCGAAATAATTCCGTCCCCGGCGCGAGTTTGTTAAATTTTATCGCCACGGCGACGTACGCGTAAATAACTGGTCGCGGCGTATCCGCGGGCCCGTCTAATCATAATTACAATACTCACAGTCGGCGTTTGGCGGCCGTAGAGTTAAATTCGACCGACTGGTATAAACGACCGCCGGGCGTGTCGGGTTATAAATAATAACGAATACGCCGCGACGGCGTCGAAACGCTTTCGCGGCAAAACGGCCGTCGGAAATTGCCGGTAACACACCGGCAGACTGTAGTCGCCCGTGTCTCGGCAAATCGTCCGGTCCCGTTTTTGTATTACCGGCCGGGGCGATCCGCCGCGGCGTTTGTCGTTCCGTTTTCGCGCGCCACTCAGGGCGTCCGTCCGTGTCCACCAATCCGATATAAGACGCGACGCCACAGTCGGCGGTGATCGAGTTTACGCGGGTCCAAATAAAACGTCCGGCGTTTACCCTTTTACGCGATACGGAGCGTAAAACGTTTCGCGTACGGTTCGCTTTATCGACGAACGCGTTTAGAAAATAATCGGCACACGTCGTCCCCGCCGTAGACCGCTCGACGCCATCGCAAAGACGACCGAAAATCGGCGCAATTATTCGCGTATGGCGACGGATTTTCGGCTAACTGTTTATTTTCCGTTTATTTCGGCCATATTTAAACGACCAATGTTCGGGCCGTTAAACGTTGCCCTTTGTATATACGTTTACTCGAAATCTAACTCGGAAACGTTTAATCGGTTTAATTGTTTTTTTTACTCGCCGTCGACAAAATACGTGGTCGTCTACTAGTGGCGTTTAAACGGAATCGTTTACGAAAATTGCAATCGCCGATTATTTCACGACGATAAATGCGATTTTACCGTTACCACGTAACGTACCCGGAGTTTTTCATATTCCGTTTAAACTCCGCGGCCTTAAAAAACGGTCGGTTCGGCTTTTAGGAATCACCGACTATTCCATACCGCTTACTACGTTTCGAACTCCCGTAAAAATACGCGTCTCCAGCGCGTCAACTAAACCCGGATATAATCGACTATAAAAATGTTAGGTTCGATCGATTACATCGATTCGATATGGGCGACGTTAGTTGTTGACCGTTCGAGCAAAAGTTCGTTGCGCGTTAACGTCCGCGCCTTGGCGAATTACCGACGCGTTCGTGCGCGCCGTTTTATCGTCCACGATCGTAAATTGAATCGTTAAACGTTTATTATTAATATACGCGCGTGTTTTTCTACGAAAAATTAACGATCGAAAACGCCGAGAAAACGTAGTGTTTGGCGACCGCTCGGTCGATTTTTCGATTTCTCGGATTTTTACCGCCGGTAATTCGCCGGTACATTTTCGACCGCTTCTCGTTTCTTTTATGCAAATCGCCAGATAATATTTACGATTAAGGTCACGACGAATGGAACAAGAAAAACTGGGCGGTTCGGCTTCGCATCGCGTTTACATCGACGCACAACATAAGCCCAATGACCAATTCGTAAGTGGATTTGCCAAAAACGGAAAACGAATACGTTTATATATATATAAGTTACACTTGGAATTTTAAATTTAATATAATTTCGTCGCCGGACGACATTCTTCGTACTCTTCGCTAACGTTATTATTGCGCGCCCGCAACAAGTAAGCGTTACGTTACGGTAACTGACGCAAAAGTAACGAAATGGCGAGGAATACCGAATGGGATTTCCTTTTACGACGATAAAAAAAAACCGGACGACGGGACACACGGACGTACAGATTAACGTATTAACCTAACCGTGCAGAGCGCCAAAGACGTGTACCATCCGATTACGACGATTCGTTTAAATGGAAATGTCGGCCAAGTACACGTGTATACGTGCAATATTATTATTATTACGCGGAAGAAAAAGCGTTTCGGCGAACGCGAATACGCGAACGACGTAACAGTATTTCGCGAAAACTACACCGCGGTATACGGTAACGCGTTTTACGAGTAATCGTTTTTTTTTTTTTTTACGTACGTCATAACTTTCTGCGCAAATTGTTTTCAAGTATTTTCTCGTTGTTTTTCTCGTACCCATAACCCGTTTCATCCGTATTTGCACACGGTCGGCGCGTATATATATATATACGTGTAAGGCATTACGCCTCATTTAAAGAATAGTTAAGAAACATAACGGTACAATTTGTATTTTAGTTGCGACGGCGAGCTTCCCTCTCTCTCTCTTGCTCCCCCCTTCCATCTCCCCGGGCACGAAACGTACAACGCGTGTAACCGCGGCGCGTATTACATATATATATATATTATTAATTACGCCGTCGAAGGTAATAAATTACGCGCGCGCCTATATACACACAATAATACGCGATCTACGGTATACGAACACGCGATTCGTTCGTTTCCCATGGCGTTGCGAATATTATTTGTTTCCGTCGCGTTGATCGTTTTCTTCTCCGGACAACGCGAGAAGACATCACGGGATGGGGGTCCGCTCGGCAACCGCGTCGGTGATCCCTTATAGAAACCGAGTAATGGTAAGATTGCGTATCCCTACGGGCCGGCCGATCGGCGTCACCCGCGCCCGCCACGTCGTCTCCCGTAAAACGCGTTTACCGTCGAATCACGCGACTAGTCGCCAAACACCTAATGGTTCGCCGTCGTCGTTATTCGCTCACACTGTTCGGCGACAATCCCGAACGATCGCCGCGAAATCGAATCGGTTTCTATTTCGTTCGAGCTTCGTCGGACGACGATCATCCTCTCGGGTTGGCCGTTTCTCACGTGACCGTCGGACAATTCGATGGAAAACCTGCGCGCCGCCGAAAGGCCACCCGGACCGCCGTCACTCGTACGTCGATCGGACACTGTTGAGGGATGGGCCGGGAATTCAACCGTCTCCTACGCGTAAACACCGCGTCGGCGATTCACCAACAGCCCCCCCCCTCGGGAACACCACGCCGTCGTCGGACTGACACGCGACGTTCGTCCGTAAACGTACTGACACCGTTATTACGTCTAGTACGCGCCGTGATGTTTTCGAACCGCCGACCGTCGTGTACGTGTGAAGTACGTGTAGGAATTGACCGCGCGCGCGGTGATATAGTCGTAAAAGAGAATCGAAATTAAGACGTCGAGTTTATTATATTTACGTGTGTATATATAAGGAAAGGTGTGGTCCGAGTCGTTTCGTGTGTACAATATAGCGTTTGTACGCGTGTCCTCGAGACACGAGAGGTATTCCCGTTAAAACGTAACAGGGACGGGCGATTCGACGTCACTGTTACAGACGGCCAGTCTTTAGAACCGTAAACTGTCGGAGAAATAAATACGTACCGCGCGTAATAAATAAAACGCCGAATTAACGGTGTCGGCGTTCGTTTTTTTACGATGGAAAAAATACGAATATTATATCGCCCGTTGTGTCGGGAATTTAACGACGGAGAAACGCGCGCGCCGACGCGGTAAAATCGGCCGAAGATTCCGAGAAAGAAACGGGATGGGTAGGGACGTCGTTTCGACGGTAAAGACGGTTTCTTTCGTAACGGAAAACATACGAAACGTTGCCCGCGCCATGTCTCGTTTAAAGAGCCGGTACACATTTTGGACGGCGGTAGTCGAGTTTTCCGAAACGGCCCCCCGTTCGACGGCATTGTGAACCGGGTGTGTTTGCGATCACGCGTAGTGGAAACGTAACGCGCGCGTTCTCTTATCGCGGACCGCCGGAGTGTAAACCGTTTAATCGTTTTCGGGACAATAATTCGAGACGGGAAATGTATCTACGCGTCTAACGTCTCGTTACATAACAGGTTGGCGTCGGGCTACACTAGCGCGTTTTTTCGTTCGGTTCCAAAAACTAACGACGTTTCGAAGACCGGAGACAGTACATAGAATCGAAATCCGTACCGCCAGCAGCGCGTTTCGAGACCGTACACGAGTTTCCAACGGGACGTCCACCACCCGTGCCCGCGTACTCGGCCGTATCGCGAACACCCACGCCGAGAGTGATAAACGTCCCGAGACGGCGTTATACTATACTTAATTTCTAACCACCGTTTTTCGTCGAAAACGAACCGGCGGACGCGTCGCCGATGACTATCCAGTCCGCCGTGTGGCCGAATCGAGACGTACCCCGAACGTTTTTTTAGAACGGACGCGTTACGCGATACGCGCAAACATAGTTTTCCGGCGACCCTGCCCGTAACATCCACGAACGAGTGATTTATGAAAGACGAGGCGTACAACACCGCTACAGTTCCGAAAACTATCCGTACAACGACGAAACACGCGGCGTTTCCCAATCGTTTCGTCCGCGTAATTTATCGCGCGACTATATATAGATGATAACATTTCGGTACCGATTGACCTTACGGTGGTGTACACCGCGGGAATACGCTGACCGAAGAAACTAAACCGTTAACGAGACTGTACAAGACGATTGTTAAAGTAAACGCGGAGAACACGCGTTTTTACGCAAAGTTTGGCCGTCGCGTGCGCCCGTCGGACCGAAATAAACGCGACCCGAATACCTACCGCCGTGTATGTAGATCGAACGAACGCGCGTAGTGGCGTACCCGACGCTGCTATTATCGTTTATCCCGAAGAGACGCCCCGAATTCGGAAGCGACGAATCGAAAATAGACGGCCGTGTCGACACGCGCGCGCGCGAGTCAAAATGTTGTAGCTAAGACCGACGACGACAACAACAACAACACTACAGTTATATCCGTACGCCGATATTATTATGTACGGTCGTATGAATAATATAGCGTAGACGGCGTAATAGTATAATAGTCGTATAGGCTATAGAATATACGAATGCGTGTGTGTGTGTGTACGGCGCAGTAGTAGTAATATAATAGAAAACGAGGAACATAATAGTAATAAAGAGGCGAACGAGAGAATAGGAAACGGAGGAGGAGAAACGACGACACGGTCGTGGCAATTCTACGGCGGCGGCGATGAATCACGTTGACCTACGTTCGGAAAGACGCGCGCGCGCCAAGCACCGTTATAACGACGGCGGCGGCGATAATAATAAAATAACGTATTAACGTTACGCGCGCGGCCGTGAAGCCGGCCGACGGCGGACAGGCAGCCAACGTACCCGTCCCCCTTAACCCGAACCAACGCGAAAACCTCTCGCCGTCGTTGCGCAATCGTTTCGAAAAATGTTCGTCTGATAATGAAACAAAAACGATCCGCGAAAAGTGTTTCCGACCGGCCGTTTCGCGATAGGTCGCAGCACCGGTTGTCTCGTTTCCCCTCTGTCCCTCGCCGTCTCCCGCCAGCGACGGTTAACCGACGTTTCTCGCTAGTGCAAATGTTCATTTTCGCGTTCCGCGCTACTATCCGTCCCGAACAATTCGCCTACACGGCCCGTTCGAGTTCGCCGTTGATCGGACGACAGCCACGTGCCGTGGGCATTGTTTTCGATCCCGAACGCGACCACCGCCGACATTTTATATTGTCCTTTTTATTTAACCGTAAACCACTTTTGCGCAACTCTTAACGCCGGCACGTTAGCGAATTACTGCACTTATCGACTTTTTTTGTCACGGTCGCGAGCGTATACGAAAACGACTTTGAACCGCGTTTGAAAATCGTAACCACTTTTCGAGCGCGCGATTGCCGACCAACCGACAGACAACGTTCAGAAAAATAACGGTAAACGAAGTTCCGCTCAGATTCGTTTTCTCCGAGACGACGTTGTTTCCCGATTTAAAAAATCAATAATACCACGGCCGCTCGTACTTGTCGTATTTAATTTCGTTTTTCGAATTTTCGGCAATCATTCGCGTGCGCGTGACCCGTGATTGTTATCCTAACGAATCCGCTGTGTACGTTTCTCACGTTTAGGAATACAAATTAAATCGTATACTCGAATAAAATAACATCGCGGCGGATTTTTTTCGGTTATATTCTATTTTTTTTTTTTTTTTTTGAAGTTCCACGACCTCTAAAGTGCCCCCATGTGCCCGCAAAGACTCTCACGGACGTACAGTTTTTGGCGATATATATATACGTACGTGTGTATATCCGAACCGGAAGCGGTTAATGATTTTTTTTTTCTAACGTGTCCCCGAGTCGAACGTAAGTATGGGCTGACTTAAGGCTAAAACGATATTACGAAAAATACGTACGCGCCAATTATGAATTATCGGTATCGATATCGAATTATTTTATATTCGATCGGGAAAACGACCGCCGGCGGAACTCGGATTACGAGAAAAACGCCGTTTTTAACGGTCGCGTAAATGTCGGTACGTTGAAACCGTCGACGGTATTCGCGCCTCGAACACGTGCCCGGCGTACACACGCCAAAGCGTTGAACTTTGATCGGGCCGTACGAAACGAAAGCACGTCGCGGAGAATTTTCGTCGTGTACTCGCCCAGTGTTTGTACTCGTTCAAACAACGCCGAGTAGTAACCGCTTTGTTAACCGTTACCGTGGTGGATGAACGAATGGCGTTCTATACACGCTTTTAAATTACCGCTACGCGGGCCAACTTTCGTCGGACCGGTCTCAAAACGGTAATAAAACGTTCCGGTTTTACGATATCATCCGTCGGCCGCTGTTACGCGCGTCTTCGTTTACCGATCTCGAACTAAACCATTTTAACGCTCGCGTAAACGACCGGGTTTTTCTCCGAGAAAAAATGGTCGCCTAGCCCGACCGCGGCACGTGTCTGTCTGCACGCGTACGTATTGGGCGAACGGCCGCGATTTCGATCGATACAGTCGCCGCGTCGTAAACGAGCGTTTTAATCGTTCGGCTTGGACGGTCCCAACGCGAAACAATACCGCAACGAGAACACGGACGAGAATCGTTAACCGATAACTCGGCTCGGGCTCGAATCCGTTTTTTCACCCGACACGACCGAATATATATTGCCAATTACCGCGCGCCGGCCGAGGTACGCGTAAATATCGTTGGATACGACGGTTTTTTTTTCCCTTTTTTTTGTATTTCGTTGTCGGTAACGACGAGTGGGTACACTTCCTACCTGCCGACCGGCTAACGTACGCGATACGGTATTCGCCTTGAGACTATCACGAACGCAGAACGAGCGTAGCGCGTAAATCGCCGCGTCATTATCGGACCCGACGCCACCACCGGCCTGGGACGATAATCGAAAAGCCTTTATTCATTTTTCGCGTCACGTGTTGTTTCTAAAAATATAGACGATTTTCTATTTTATACGGACGAACGCGACGCGATTCACGGCCGGACCGTTTGCGCGGGCCGATCAATCTCATACCGTTTTCCTAAACGAACGTCGCGGTAAAAAAAAAGCGGCGACGAAACCGCCAGTCCGTCGGAGTTCGCGTACAGTCGCGTTCGCCTCTAATCGACGGATTTCGCGCTGGGGGAGGTAAAAACACCGTCCGGTCTCGTTAACGACCTTGGCGTGTGTGTGTACTACACGCGTTGATCCGGTTCGATTTTGACTCGTCGTCGCCGACGCCCGAAAACGCCGAAACGGAAAGGATTTTTCGAAAAAAATTTAACGACTTCGTCACGTGTGTATGTGTGTGAGAAAGGGGGGGGTTGTAACGGCGAAATTACCCCGAAATTACCCTCAGCGACAAAAGCGAGGTACGCCCTGTACGTTTTTCGTGGTCGCGCCGCCGGTATAGCGTCACGGTAATTACGAACCCATTTGACATGGCCGTTGTAGATGACAAACGTAATAAAATACGAACCCGCGCCGCCGTCGCGCCGGAATTCGTTAGCCGCGCAGTACTCGCGTAGCAGGACGCCGTTGATATTCGCCGGCGTCGTGAAAACCGCGTCGTTCGTATAATTTTATCGTAAACACTTTTCGAAAATGTCCGTTGGAACGCAAACGGGTGGTCGATGTTAACACGACGGTTAAATCATATCGGTAGCCGATGGTGGCGTGATAATAACGGTAAACGCGACATTTACGGAAAATAATAAAACGGCGGTAAACGTTTCGTTTAAATTTAACAATAAGAAAAACGCGTTTCGTATCGACGCCGTCGTTTGTTTTTTATTTTCGGAGAAACAACAGGTTGTTTAAGAGGAAACTTTTTTGTTCGTAACCCGTCGATTAATTATAGGTGCACCCGACGTTTCCCACTATATTTTAATCACGAGCCGGACACGCGAACACGCCGCCGATATAACGTAATAAATTAACGAACGGGTACTACGCGCGACTGACGTTCACAACAACTCTCGGCCGTTTTCACGGTGGGTACCAAAAAGCAGCTGTTCGTTTAAGTTTTCGGATAATCGATAGGGCGTACATAATCCGTACGCGGTATTATAATATTTCAATCGTATATATATATATATATACGTACGCGGGATGCACGAAATATGGCGAGTTGGGAACGTAATACGCGCTTAGGAATGATTCGTATTAAAGGATCGAACGGTATAACGATTGGAATACGACTCGCGCGGTATTTATATAACGCGTTCGACATTCGCCGTTTGGAAATGGAGAAATAACGTTCGACTTAGGCGACGTCCGGGCTATCGAAAATCGTAACGTAATTTGGCCACCGAACAACAACCAGCGATGAACCGCGCGTGACCAATCTATGGACCGGGCCGTTATTTCAATACGTTTCGACGTTATTCGCTCGTCGCGAATATATCGCGCGGTCCCCGGTCCGAAGTCGATTAGAATTATCAGAATACGCCGGATGTTAAAGCCAGCGACGTTATATTACTGCAAATATCGTACGTTTTCGCCGCGAAAGGAAATTTCGAACAATTATTCGGGCGCGAATAATAAACGGACACGGACTTCGGAATAGTGTCCACGTTTATACGCCGATTGAATTGGACGATAGCTCGGGACGACGGCGATTCGACCCGGACATCCTGGGCAAACATTACGGCGCGCGATTCGCGTTTACGATCGTTCGCAATATCGTTAGACGACCCGTCGGCTCTGAGGTTCGGTTCCATTCGCGTTCTCTCAGCGTGTCACCCGACATCGGAACCGTCGTCTTCGACCCGGCAATATTGTAATCGCAAAAGTCGGTCCCCGCGTACAACGTAAACGCGCGGACGTGCCGACGCGAAAAACGGCGATAAATCGGTCGCGTTCGGCCAACACTTGGTTAATAAAATCGTCTTACGCCGCCCAATGTTTACTCGGTGTACAATCGCCGCCGCCGCCGCCGCCGACAATAATTGAACGCGAACGTTGTTTTCACGCGCAGCGTTCGTGTCGCCCGCGGCGATATAAAAACGCGGCGATTCGCGTCGAATGCCGACGTACGACCGCTGCGCGGTGTGTGCACGCGCTCGCGTATTATGAGAAAATAAGATAATAATAAACGGTAAAACAAAAACGAATCGGGGGAAAAAAGTCGCGTCAATGTTGCGTTATTAATTGAGAAACCGCCTCGAATTCAAATTACAATTGAATTATCTAAATATGGGATGGCCGAGAGTACGTTCGTAATTACGGTTGCTCCTCGAAATGATATTCGTCCTCGTGGTACGCTACAAACGCAGTTATTATAGTTAATAAAAACGGAATAACTCCTATAATTCGTGTTATTTGAAAATGAAACGAATTTATGTAAATACCTCGTCCAATATATTATGTATATTAAAATAAAAAATATCGAAGCTCCGTCAGCGTGAAATAATCGAATTAGTCGTCCGAAGTTTGTATATAAATAATACTTGGAGAAGCTAAATTTAAATCCGTAGCGCAACGCGTTCAAGTCTCTTGTTTATCGGACGTTCAGAGTGTACGCTGCCGCGCATTGGTGACCAAATAATGAAACGCGGCCGGCGAAAAACGACGACGAAAACGGAACGCGTTATTATTGTATAACGTAAAGGAAACGTCGTGGTGTACCCGTCGTTTGCGTAAACGACGGCTCGTCTAACGTCGCGTAATGCGATTTATTATCGTTCGCGTTTGGCGAAATCGACGTACGCCAACCAGTAACGTCGACCGTCAACAACGTCGCGGACGACGTCGAATAAAACGGGTGCAGAGGCGACGGGAAAAACACCTACTGGCCTACAGAAACGGCCAGTACACTTTTTAGCGGGCGTTCGCCGCCGTACGTTCGTAGACGAACGGTGGCGCGGTACACGCTCCGTAATCCGTAAACGCCCGTCCGAAATCGCGTCTCGCCGTAACCTTAACATTTGAACGGCGTTGCGTTACGAGCGCGCCACGTATTATGTTAATTACCGCCGCGTATAAGGAAACCGACCACCTGCCGTCGTATAATGTCCGAACGTCGCTCTCCGCCTGCGCGCCAGATAGACGATATTCCGATTGAAAATATCGCGCGGGAACGAAGTATTCGGCCCGGCGTGTTTACACACGCGTTCGATGGACCGCCGTAAACACGAGTTTTACGTGGTCGCGAATTTCGCGGACAAATAAACGCCGATTTCGGTAAACCATTCCGCCGTAATAATTCGCTCGGCATTGGACCCGGCGAACGCGTCACCGACAAATAGCGTCGTATTACGTACGCGCCACGTCCGTTCGGCGGCGGCCATCGAATTAACCATTCGTTATTTGCCGCCCGGAACAAGGAGATCGTCTCACGGCGAACACAAACGTAACCGCGTTTCCCGTTCGGTTCCGAAACTCGTCCGCGTTTCGTTCTATTAAAGACGAACGAACGCCGACAACGTTGCTTATCCTACGCGGCTAATTTTAATAGTATCGTAAACGTTCGTACAACGAACGAACCGCGTAGCCGATCATCACGTCGCGAACGGTGTTTGTCTACCTCATAAATAGTATTGCGCGGCCTGTGGTACACTTTTTAACTTGTACCGATCGTTACGAATTTAATTTTCGATATTTAGCGATTTCGTACTTTTTTTATATTTACGTTAATGACATTAATGATTAACTTACGATATATATATATATATAATATAATATAATAATAATATATATAATACGTCGGAATATTCGTACGGTACAATTAACGATTACGCCGTCGGAGAAAGATCAACGAAACGAAATAAAAACGAACGAATAGCGAGTGTGATCCAAGTCACGAATATATTATTATTATTTGCTTAACTATGACGGACGTTGCGCCCGTCGTTTATTTTTCTATCGGTTATAAGTCGTTTTAAGTTGTATTTTTAAAGTCGGATTTCTCACCGCAACGTCGACTTTACGAAATTTCTTTAAAATTTTAGCGACGCATAAATATATATATATATAACACTTGCGCCTTTTAACGCGTAAAAATACGTTAGAAATCGAATGCGCCGAAACGTGACCCAAGCCACCGATATATATATATATGTATAAATGTGTATGTGTATTACGTAACATTTTTTAAACCTAATTACGGCGTTCGTTTGGTAAAAAAAAACATTTTCGATCGTATGCGGTTATAACGCACGTACGGAAACAATAAATTACCATCCGCGCGATTAATTTAATGGGGAAAAAACACCTCAAACGGCATATAGGTCGGTCGGCAAGAACCGACGATCTCAAGCTGACGATAAAAAAAATCTGGTTACCTACGGTGTGTATGGCGCAGTTTCAGTTTTTGAATAATGTAAGTATAAATAAATATATATATATATATACGCGCTCTAAGTTTACGTGTGGCTAACGCTTCGGGCTCGTGTCCAGTCGACGAGGTAGTCATTAAGGTTGGCGTACGAAAATATACAATAACAGCGAAAGCCAAATGGACGTTAGCATCTCGGAAAACCCGAAAATCCGGACCCCAACTGTACACAACCGGTTATGCCGAAGGTTATTATATTTGTCGATGTAAGTACACACTGACACACACACACACATATACATACACACAATCTGAGCAGTCAACGAATATTCGCTTATCGTTGTTAGAAGTGATCATGGGAACACATTTTTCTGTTATTTCAACGGTTTTTTCTTTTCGTAGACGCGTAAACATATTTTTTAGTTTTACCGCGGCATTATTATCGTACTCGTTATTATTCGACGAATTCTTTCGGGACAAATAAATAAATAAATATATATATATAAATAGGAAAATATACTCTAGAAAAAAATTAATTTTCGAAAAATATCGATTTAAATATTTATATATATCCACCGCAAGTAGGCAACAAGTTATAAATAAGTCGGCATTGAACAATATCCGCAAAATTGTATTAAAACCAACCGCGTAAACGATCTCGAATAGGGTGGAAAGGGGGGGGGAATGTTATTACTCGGGTTTTGGGCGTTTATATAAATATTAATGAACGACGATATAATTAACCGTTTTGGGCGTCCGCGAATCACGCATAAACATATTACCGCGTCCTTACGTCGTTACAGAGGAAGAAACGAACACCGCGGTTTTTGGCGAACGATTCACGCTGTACCGACACTACGCACACGCGTCCCTCGAAATTGACCTATTTAATTTTCGAAATCTACGTACGCGCGTCACGAACGTCTCTCTCTCCCTCTCCTTATCGTAACGCTGAACGCCGTACGTTAAATAATAATACTCGAACCGACTAATCGTACACACGTGACAGTGGGCCGAGTGTATTTCGTCCTTATACGGAACACTGTGTCGCCTTTTGACGCTTACAATATCTCTATATAGTCGAGTATTCATATATATATATATATATACATTTTCGAACAATCCCGGAATATTTTTACGAGAAATAAAACGTGACTTTACACGTAAACCGTACGACGATTTACTGCAGTGACGTATCCACTGAATGTCCGTCACACATCATATGTTCCACGCAGCTCGAACGTTTCGTCTGTTTATTTTGTTTCGGACTTAACAGCGTCTTTGTGAACGTGGGATATATTGTACGTACGACGACCTGGGCGTTCCATAGGAACAATGCCGAATATAAAGGGACGGATATTATTACCCTGACGATTGTGCGCCGACCGGTCGATAACATTTTCTTGGCCGACCGTCGGGTCGGTATTACGTAAATAATTTCGATTACTTTCGAACGAAACGCACGCGACGGTCCTCCTAATCGCCGATAATAACGACGCGTCGTACGTATTATACGTACAAACACCGTACCGTTGTTCCGTAAGGAGTTCGCTTCCAATAACGTGTTTACGGTTAAATATTTCTCACGGACACTACTCGGCCGCGTGAGGCTTTCGGGCAATATCGTGATCCCGTGGAAACCACCGAGCCACGCTACTACTATCGGGCGAACATTTTTATTACGATCGGTCGTAAATCGTAAACGCCCGAAAAGCAAACGTCTTCCGGCGCGTCCTCCGTTCGTGTGTGTGTGTGTGTGTGTGTGCGTACATCGGTGTACCCGAAAAGGAGCGGCTGATTCCCACAAACGAACCCTACAATGTCTCTTAAACAAATTTGTTTCCGCCCGATAAAAACGTACCGGCGTAATTTCACGAAAAACCCGTAACGTTTATTGCCGGCCGCCGAATCCCGGTCGCACTTTGTCCGTACGACGGAAAACGGACGCGGAACAATGACGATTGCGCCGGTGGTGCGCGTTAACAACGATCGAGTGAAATCGAAAAACGTGTGTAAAAATGTTTCGCGGCGATATTAACGCGTCGTACGTATTTGTAGGCACGCCGGGACACGAGTGCGTCCCCGAGGTTTCGCAGACGCGCGACGAAGACGCGAACCATCGGGTCGCACGAAAAGCGCCGCCGCTCAGATTACGCCGTCCTCGAAACAAATAAAACAAAAAAAAACTCGACGACACAGGATAACGTCGCGGCACGCCACCATCCCTACGGTTATTAACCGTTCCGATACGAACGCGGACCGCGGACACGAAACCCCCGGTCGGTTAGTTCGACAAGCGTACGGTTTATCGCGCGACGATATTGACGTCCGCCCGCCATCCGCGTAATAGGCCCCCGGGACGGGCGTACACGGTACGGCGCTTTTGCCATACATATTCGGCCGCGTCGGCGACCTCGACGCTAGTAGTAAAAGTCTGTATCGAGACGACCGCCGCAATATCGGTACACGGACGACTCGGGTTCGCGTCCGGGCACCAGACGATCGTAAACTACGTCCGTCGGGGCCCGAATAAATATAATCCTAGCCGATACGGCCGTTCGTCCTTTACCGTCCGTCCGATACCGAAACGCTCGCTTTTATATAAAACTCGACATATGGCCGTGTATAGAGCCGGACGGGTAATATATATTTACGTACACGCGGGTACGTTTTATCGCGTTAAACGAACCGAGCGAATCTATCGTTGGATAATGTACGCGGGCCTCGGTTCCATCCGCGCGTACGAATATATCGGTAAATAACGACGAATCGTTATTATTATTCGCCGCCGCCCGGTATTGTCGTCGGCGGCACCACGCGCGTCCGTCAATGAGACCGATTCGGCACGGACCGTCCACAATGGTCCCTACGGGGGCGGCCCGGTCCCGCCGTGAATTGGCCGACGGTTGCGTTGTTGTTGTACGTACCGACGGTACAATTGTGCGCCAGCCGCGTTTACCTGTAGGTAGCGGCCAACACGGACGTTTTATTCGCGCGTTTGACGCCGCCGACGACGGCGCGGTCCGCGGGACGTCGTCGACGATATGATCGTAATAACGGACGTTCGCCCGAAAAAAGGCCTCTGGCGCTTCCGTTTACTTTTTTTTCTCGAATTCCGACCGTTCCGAAACACAAAAACGGTCAGCCGGTTTTTATAGCCATACGCCGGCACAGATTTTCGTAACGAACGCGACTACTCCACCGACGTAGACCAATGGCGTTTATGGGATAAATGCTATGGTAGCGCGGAACGAATTGCGCGCCCGTTTGTGTATAATGCCGGTCGACGTTTCTGTCAAAATATACGGCGTTTCGGTGGAAACGAAATATTATTTCGCGGAAAATAACGACAAGCGAAAATCGCCTTCGAATTTCGTTACGTAATATATTCACGGGCGACGGTTCGTCCATAGGTGCGGTCGAAAACGTCATTTCTTCGGAAAAAGCCGAGCTACGCACGCGACGATTTTCGGCGGTTGACCACCGCGATTCGGTGAACAACTCCGTCCGTTGTGACGGGCGGCCCGAAATTCCGCGACGTTCGCGAGACCGTTTTTCCTTTTTTCCGCGCGTTTTTCTCTACCGCCCGCTAAACACCGTCTAATTATAGCGCGCGGGAACGCGATTATGTTCGTATTTTCGCTTCCATTTTCCCGTACGACCGTGATTAAATAAATACACGCCCGTATATAATACGTACCTACCTAAAAACGTATCCGATGATGCGTGGAACGCTCGCGTAAAATATTATAATTATTTTTAAACGTTATAACGATTCCGAACGCAAAACCAGTTTTTACTTGTCACACACAACACACTCCGGTCTGGTTGTCGGTCGACTTGACCTTGTCCGCACCTAGCTGTATATAAGGAAACTATAATGTACAATAATAGCGTAAATTCGGACTACACGAAACGGACCACCATTCTTCGCGAATTCACGGAGAGGACTCTATCGCGTAGACCGCCGCCAAGGCCGGTCGAGCGAGTTAAACGCGCGTATAAGCGTAAAAATAAATTAATTTATATACGTACGTAAATGAATGTGCGTGTGTAGTAAAAAAATAATTTTCAAATATAAAAATAGTCGAAAGAAAAAAATAAACCGGCGACGGCGACGCGTTTGTCCGCTGATATTATAGTAATATATAACGCACGATTCCGTCGTTTGTCGAATTCAAATTTTTGGCCATCGCTTCCTGAATGGCTAATGAAGCGAACCGCCGCGGGTTTGTAACATTTTATACGTGCGCGTGTGTATATAATACGAGTGTATTAATAATGCTAAAAAAGCACGTCGACGTGTTCCGAATAAACAGTAGTCCTCCATCCATTCGATTTAATACGATAATTGTTCGTATATTGTTGGCACGGTCGAATATCCGCAGTCTCTTAACAAAACCTCGATGTGAACGAATCGATTTCGTTTCGAATAGTAGCGACTTTAAAACTGGTCAGGGGACAAATGGAAAGTACGAGCGGACAACCACCGTATGGTCTCGCCCGACTTTGCCGGCTTTAGTTCTCAAACGACATCTCACCAATCTAAGGATCTACGGATTTACGTCGGACTCGACTATCGGCTCGCTTCGTTTTCATCCCAAGTACTTCCGGTCGTGCCAAATAAGGTGCGACCTTTGTGCGCCAATAACTCGCGAAATTTAAACGTTGTCCACACATATTCGCCACCTACGAGTGTACATAGGTCTGCGCGGACGGCACTTGCGCGATTTTCGTTGTACGCTTCCGAGACGTTTCTACTGTATGATATATACAAGGCGCGAAATACGGTGCGCGCGTTTTTCTATATTTTGTCGTTTTATTTTTAACGATCGGTTTGTAATTTTGTAATTTCCGTCGATCGACCACCGTGGTATTTGGCCAGTAATACTGTATCGCGGACACTCGAGTCTGTACGCTATATACCTGCAACAATAGACGGTACGTAATAACGCGCCCGCGGGTCCGCTAGGGTTAAGTACCCGTCGCCGGTTTATTACGGTCCGTACGATATACACTATTATTTACTTATGTGTACGAACCGAATATCCATTCCATTACGCCTCCTCCGCCGCCGCCGCCGTCGTCGTCGTCGGCCGCAGGGCGTCCACGAACTCGTTCACTTTGACCAAAACCTTTTTGGGTTTGACGAACAATAGTTCCTGTAACATACCGTACACACACACACACACGATACGATATATAATTTATGAGATTTATACGGTAGTTTTCCCCTATATCCATCATCATCATCATCATCATATAGCCCCATCGAGTAGTCCCGTTTTTCCTTTGGTTTATTTTTTTTGTACGATAATATTTCGCGCACTGACCCTGGCCAAACCGACGGGAAGTTCTACCGGATCCGTGACGTAATCCATAAAGTCCACCATAGCTACGTAGTTGATGTTGTCGTTATGTTCAGGGTCCGTGAATCTATTTATGGACATAAATATATATGCGTAATATATTCGAACGAAAACACTAAAATCGTCGGTATAAGGTTGCGATAAATACGGTCCGATCGTTCACGCTCGAAAAACAATATTGACCGTGTTAACGAATCAAAATTGCGCGACGTACTCGTTGTTTAATGACTGTGTAAATAAGACGGTAACGTTTATGAATAGTTTTTGTTTTCGCGACATTATGAACGAACGTTATTTACGACGAACGAAAATCGACGCTCGTCGAAATTATCGGTTAATTCTTCCGATTAGAAAAGTCTCTTCGATCAAGCGCCAATGTGTCTTCAAAACACCTCCAGTATCACATCGGCTTATCGTTACTCTACAGATAGTCGAATTTTCTATAAGAAAAAATTACGAAAACTAAAAAAATCTTTCGATTCGACCGATTTTCGTTTCGTCGTTTCGCGAAATTATCCCGCGTAAATATCGCGCGCCAGTCGAATAAACGAAATAACGAGAAATAAACGAATCGGCCAATCCGTCCGTGTGTAGGTATAATGACGAGAAAATTCGGAAAATCCGATTTTTCGAAAATAAAACAATAACGGACCTCCCGCGGATCGTTAGTTCGTTAACAACGGTAAACTAATATAAAATAGTCGTCGTCGACGAGACAGAAAATAAAGCAACCTATTGCGGGTCAATTTCACAAACGTTGCGTTCACTCGATGCACATAAACGCCCGTTAATATCGTGTCCGATTTCCATCGGCGAACGGAAACCAAACGGAAAATGATCCGCGTAAACGACTACCAGTACGGTGTATACTCGCCTATCGAACAGAATAGAGATTATCTCCCAGCTCAACGGTACTTTGTTGCTTTTCATTGCTTTGATCGATTCTTCGCGTCCCATGTAAATGGCGTGACGGCCGAAAGCCGACTTTCTGGATTTAAAATTGCTTTTCAGACCGTCGAAGTGTATAAACCCGGCTTTCCGCAACGCATCCTGCACGACGCTTCGTAGCACGTGGTCGGTGAACGGTTCGAACGGATCCAAGCGTTTGTGCGTCAACGAGAGCACAACTCCGATGTGCGGATCCAGTTCGCCCCCGAATGACACGATGTTCCTAAACTCCTCTCGGTCCACCAACTCCCGGCCCTGGAAGCTTTTCGTTCGGAAATCTTCCAGGCTCTCGAACCGGCCGTTGATCGTTTCCAACGTTTTGCTCCTCAAGGTCGCCAAATTGCTGTGCGGGAACTGTAACGATTAAAATTGTTTTTAACGTTCGCCGGGATCCGTCCGTAATCACCTCGGTCGGGTTGTTGATCATAAATCTTAGGGTTTTATCGTCCACGTCGGTGATAATAAATTCGAAATAGTCGACCATAATTTTGACGCCGACCGCCAACTTATAGAAAACGAAACGTTTATCTTCCGGTTGACTTTCGTCGAAGCCCCGTTTTGAACGGAACATTCCGCCGCGTATGCCTTTCCAAACATATGTATATCGGTGATTTGTGTACAACAGGCGCACATCGTGCTCGAGAAACATGGCGTAACGCGTTATTAACGAGTTTTGAAAACGGGCCACTTATTTACGACGCCGAAACTGACCCCGTCGTTCGAATAATTAATAAGCCCGTGTAATACATTTCGTTAAATGTTTCGCGATATTTCGAATAAATAAACTCACCGGAGTTCGTCTCTCTGTATTCATATATGGCAAAATCTGTATCCTCCAGATAATATTTAAGCATGAAATCCCTCTTCTTATTAATCGGATCGTCCGTTATCATTTTAATGATAAACCCGAACACCATTTCCGTTGATTCGTATTTAATTAATCCTTTCCTCAAAACTTCGTCGTAGTTCTTGAGAATTATTTCCACTTTTTTTTTATTCAACTGATCTTCTTTGATTTGCCTCAGAGTTTTAGGTGCCTCGATTGGTTCAAAGTTAGCTAAAACCATTTCGAATCGTCGGAATTCGATGAAATAAATCGAAATAATTTTATCGTGAATAATAGGTAACTCGTTTCGTTTTTACGTAAATAATTTTGTCGTTCGGTAGTTTCTATGTGTTTACAAGATTATCGTCGACAAACACGAACAAAGGTTAAATAAATCGACGAAAAACTAAAACACTTTGATCAATTTTACGAGCCTAATAATAGCGTTCTGAAAATTTCGATACTTTCCAATTTGTACGTTTCAAAACGAATACAATTTTAACATTGAAGATCGAAAACGTAGAACAAATCGTTGGTCGTAATATGTTATTTCGAAGCTATAAAATTTTAAATTTTCTATAGAAATCGTATGAGAAATATTTGTCCTCGTCGCGCTAGTAGAACTTAATTCAAAATTGTTACACTCACTTAATCCGTATACGTTTCTGTAGAAATCTTCGGTCAGCCGGTCGCACCGCACCAAAATAATGGTACGGCTATAAATGTTTAAAACCGCCCCGATAAACAAATCCGTACATTGATAGTACGTCACTTTTGGGTTATCCAAAATGCGGCTGTCCATTTTATAGTAATACGAGTTAAATTTGTCCGGTAAGACGTTTAATATTTCTTGCGTGTTATTGAAACCGGGATAGATACACCACGGTCCATTCTGTGAATTTAACGAACGTTCACGACCGAATACACACACACACACCAATGATGCGTTTGTAAACAGAATGATGGATGGGAACGATTTTGAAAAAAGATAGAGAAGGAGTTCGACGAAAGGCAACCACCCACTATCACATGCTCCAACGCGAAATCTGACATGTTCGTTCGTCTTTGACGACACCTTCGAAAAATTCGACACACGCACACAGACGCGCGTAAAATCGAAAAGCGTACCTTCGGCAATTTTCGTCTTTTCACGATCGTTTTACGTAAAATCACGTCGGGTTGATCGTCGTAGTTTATTAGTTCCACCAACTCCATCGTGTCGTCCACCAGGTAATACAGAACTTCGTAGAAATGCAATTCGCCCTCCAGCTCGTACCGATCGTCCCAGTAAGCCCAAAACCGCAAGATCGACCCGTCAAATTCACTGGACGGAGTATTCCGAATCGTTTTCGATTTGCTTTTCGGCGTAGCATCCAACTTGGTCTACGAAAATGCGATATTATATATATATATAGTATGTGTATAGTCGACCGCGACAAACGTAATTGTCGGCGAAATATTCGCGGCCGAACGAGTCTTGGGTGGGACGCGATTTCGAATTGTTGAAACTCACTTCTTTTCTGTACGTCAAATACGGATCGTCGGGAATCAACTCGTTTTCCGGCACGTTTATACCCATTTTATTCAGGAAATCTCTGGTGTAACTGTTGACGCCGGTAATGATCAACTCTTTCTCGTAGAACACCATCGTTTTGCCGACGTTGAAATCGGTCAATTTATAATACGGCCCGGTGCCTTGATCGCAACCGGGTAACGGTATTTTTTGCCTTTTTATGAAACAACCTGCGACGGTTTAACTAATATAACGACGATCTTTAAATAGAACGACAGCTTTTTTGTTTTTAAACAAATTTTCGGCTCTTCACAAACTAGAATAATGTTTTTTCGATTTCGTTCCTTCGACGAATATCCGTTTTAATATTTTGTTTTCCAAACAAGTACACCCGTGTAATATAAGCTAACCTTGCATTAACCCGCTGTTCGTTTCCGTGGGTTCTTTCACCTCAATCGTTTCGTCCACTAAAAAGTAATTGATCTTTAATTTTCGTACGAAACCCTCGATGTTCCCGCAACTTCCCAACAACGTATACTTGTAATAGCCGTCGAAACAGAGCGCCTAGGGAATACACATTTTAAATTGGTCGAACTTCGTTCGAAAATATATTCGCTCGGAACACTATTTGAATCGATTGTGTTTCGGCCCGAGTTTACTGACCGAACCGACCGTACGTTTCAAAACTGAGTGCGGACTGACTGAAACCTACGGCCAATGGGTAAAACGATATACCATTGAAACGGACGCCTACTGTTTGGACCGAAATCGAATTTCATACTGTGTATGATAAATGAACCGTTGCCACTCTAAGTTGATTGAGGTCTTTGGCGAACACACTACCCTCACTAACCTTCTATTTACCTGTTATTTTTCCATATGTCGTCGATACCGATCGAAATTCGAGATCGTTCGGTTATAATTGTGTACACTACATAAATAAATATATATTAAAAACTAAGTCCGCTATCTGTTCCGCCGATCTATTTGATTGGAATCGTTTCGTACCAAACATAGTATCGAATTACAATATTACGTTCGTCGCGAATGTGTGAACCAGATTCTATATTTAGACATTTGCGTTCCGACAAAGTTTCCGACGATTCGATTATATTTTGCGGTAATTAAAATAATCGAACGCGACATATACCCGTTTGTATAGCTTTTATATACCTCTTTATCCATGACCATCCAAGGACGCTTTTTCACGATATCGAAACCTTTGGCCCTCATTGCCATACCTACGTCCGGATCCGTGCACAAATATTCGTCTTTTTTCTTTTCTATCGATTTGATGAACCTCACGTTGTCGACCACTTCCAAATCGGATCCTATCGGATATTTATCTTTCACTTCCTGTGGAATACACGGAGCGAAAACGTTTTTTGAACGATTAATACGTTCCGTATATTTTATAATATTGGATGATTATACGGTACTTATTATACGCTAGAAACGTTAAACGTATTACGATGTACGTAAACGAACGCCACTGTATTATTTCGACTGTGGTAAATAACAGAGCGTACGCAATTTCAATATTAATGTTCGAGTTTTAAGATACCTACGATGAACAGAAATGTCGAAAAAATTATTCACAAGACAAGCGGCGTTCGAAACAACTTTCGAAATACGACAGTAAATCTCGCGAAAAACGTCAGCGAACGCGGTAAAATAATCATATGACAGTACTGCGAAGTAATCAATTCGTTCGAGTGTTTGTAGACTTTCGGTAAATAACTGCACAGTGAGATGACGGTCGGTCGAAATTTCGTTTTTTTTTTTTAGCGCGATTACTTGAAATTCGAGTACGTGTTTGGGACGTACACTAAGTACGCGAATTACTGGATTTTAGCTTCTTCGTAGCGTGGCCACGCGGGGGGGGAGAGATTACAGTTCACTAGAACGTCTCACGTCCAAACAAACCGTGACGACGAAACTGTACACGCGCGGTACATGTCGTTTGGCGAAAAGTTTTCGGGTGACGCTCAATCTCGGCGGCTACAATATGGACACGCCCGGTGTAAACGTATAGACTTGTAGGCGAAAAATATTCTACTCGATCTTCGTTTGGGCACCGGAAGCGGAAACGCGCCGCCGAAACGAAGACAAAGACATAATTCGGACGGAATTCGCGCTCGTACAGTCGCGACGGCGATTCGTATATACGTGTATAGCTAGTCCACTACTACGACCTTCGGTCATTACTCTTTGTTGCCCGCACGGTTTTTTCGCGAGTGATTCGTATACGTATTTATATAACCGAAACGACTAGCGGCGAACAACGGAACCGTGAAAATTCGCGTTATGTACCGTCGCTCGTATTTTATAGTAAACGTACGAACGAGAAAATCGCGTAAATTTATGATAGACGGTCGTATTTTCGAGTTTTTTTTTACCCGCCACGTCGGAAATCGATTTGTTCGATATTTTTTAATCGCGGTACGCGTACTTTTCAAATACCTACCGAATATAATGCAATAATATACGTGTCGACCGATGGTACCGACGGATGATGGACGGTTTTCGACGTGGGAAACACGCGTCAGTTGCTCGATGGTATCTACTCGCCTACAGGTTTAAACAACCTTACCGCGTACGCGAGACAATGGAACGTCGAATCGTAATTCGGTCGCGTATAACAGCAGCAGCAAAGTTCGAAACGTCCGTGTTTTACGCGCCGGTTTTTTCGTACGCCCGTTGCGAAG
The DNA here is from genome assembly GCA_025469175.1 of Geopemphigus sp. TES_GeoC_2020. Taxonomy (NCBI): domain Eukaryota; kingdom Metazoa; phylum Arthropoda; class Insecta; order Hemiptera; family Aphididae; genus Geopemphigus; species Geopemphigus sp. TES_GeoC_2020. The sequence goes on along the minus strand of JAIPRN010000827.1, from coordinate 15,000 downwards.
ACGTTTTTTTATATTTTGGTTTTTGTTTGTACGATCGACGAGAAACAACTCGAAGTAATATATGATAAACCATCCGCTCGATGTTACAGAGATGTTCATACGGTAACGGACAATTTACTATCCGCGACTGTCATTAGATATCATCAGCACGATAATTCGGTTGTACAAAATGTACGTATTCGAAGACGTAATTTTTTTTTCAATTTTTCCCGGATATTAATTATTTAGTTATTTACTCGGGCTCGGACTTCGAAAAATGTCGACCTTTTAACGGAACGTTTTTAGTACCCGAGGCTCGAACGTAAAATTAAACGATTTTTCCATGGTCTAAAGTCTTTGGTTTGTTAAGGTCGTTCCTTTTTCTAGGTTATTTCGAGGTTATTCTTATATAATTATCGCGAAACTGCGGACAAACCGTCACGATAAAGCGTATGTCGTGACGGTCTTAAATATGAAAAATCCGTTAGTACAAATATAAAACGCATGTAAACGATAACGGCCTCTGTCGAAAATCATAAATAAAAAAAATTATTGTTCCTAATAATCTAATAACTAATCATTCCAGCCGATATATAGTCGCAGAGAATATCGTAGTGAATCCGATCGAGTATAATATATTATACAAGTCGAAAATTCGATTTTAAGACGTTTTAAAACGCGTTTTTTATTTTTCGTCTATTAGCTTGCATTTTTTACATAATTATAAAACTACAATTTTGACGATATTTTCTAGCCACCGTCTTTGATGAATTGAACCCAAGTACCTGTTCGTTCTCGTTATAACCGTTCATATTATTCGAACAATAACGTCATACCTCGTTCGACAACTCGCAATAATATATTAATATAATTGTCGGACGTTAACGAAATAACATTAATTTTCGATTTATTCGGTTTCACGTTAATATAATTGTCGCGTTCAAAAATCGTCTACGTTCGTTAAACATTTTTTTTAAATCACCCCCTCCCCCCGTTCCCGTTAGTGTCCTTCCAAATGGTCGTCACTCTCTGTGCCACGTATACGACCGTTTGAACGGTAAACCCTCGACGATGGGTAAAGTCGCTCTTTATATAATACGCGCGTACTTCAACGACGGTGTATTATTATTATTACGCGATTCGGTGGGTTAACTACGCGTTTTTTTTTTTTCGTAAACGGAGTAGACAAAATAACTTACCCTGTAGGATTGATAGATACCGGGTATTTTTGGTAACGCCAATTTACACATGCCGGAATATTGAGCCATTGTGATTCGTGGCCGTCGTTCGTGTTCCGGACGCTGATAGGAAAACTGGACTCGTATATTATATTCTACCGACGGACTGTCATCGGATATGTGGGAACCGAACAATATAATAATACGTAATAATAACGCGCGCGTTTCCCAAAATATTTTGTACGAGAATAACGAACGCCCGTATCCGAGGAAACCGTCCCCGATCGTTTCAGACATACCCATATATAAATACGTACCTACACGACGTTAATAACATAGGTACCCGTGTGCACTTTGCGACTGAGGAAACGTCATTAAATTTTAACCTCCGTTCGTTAACCGTGACCGACGGAAATGAAACAATTTTTCGTCTCCCAAAAAACGTCGTCAATAACGAACTCACGCATATCGCACGAGTATAAAAATATATTATAGGATTTTAGACCGTTGTTACGGTAATGTATCCGTAACCCAAACGTGTCGCGATTTTTGGGTACCGTGAGTTAACAGCGTAACAAACACGGGGTACTGCCTCGCGATTCGGGAAAATGAACAACGACGCACCGCGACGGTGCGATTCTCAACCCGGCCGTTCCAAACGGGCTCGTCGAATTCCGACGTTTCTATTAAAAAATGGCGAGCGGAAGACGTTCCGATCGTACTCGAACGACGAACCCATAGATTACACAATTTTACCGTTAAAAGTGATGTCACTTCACGCTCGGGCGAGTAGTGCCTTAAAATATTTAGTCTCGTCCGATTAAGGTGGACGTCTGAAATAGTAGTTACGTAAGGTATCGTTACGTACATAAGTATTTCTATGATCGCGTATTGCGCGGCATTTTAAAATGGTGCGCTCGTCTGGCCGATAACCTCTAGAAATAGTACATATTTAAGCACTCGGCGGGAGCAGTACGCGTATAATACGTATTATTATAAGTGGCTCGAACGTTCTCGACATTTAACGTGACGTAGTACAATATACCTCAAACGTTCGAAACATATTCGTGTAATACGGCGATCCGTCAAGTCGTACGTATTTTAAAAATATATTTCGTCGAGGATAAGTTTCGTACTGCTGTCATACAGTCCGTAATAATCGTGAGGATTAAGATCGTTTACGATTATCTATAATTTATCGGTTCGTTCGTTTTTTTCGTCCAACCGCGCGATAAATTCTAAATATGAACCGCGACGGAGTACAAATATAAGTAAAGTAAACGCGTAAAATCGTATTTCGTTACATTTAACGTTTACAACGACTTTCATAAGGCAAATTGTATCGATTTCGACACATACTATGTGTCGATAACATCGTCGTTCGGGACGAAAAATTTTTAATAAATTCCGAACAAGTATGGGATAAGGAAGTCGTACCGGCGTTTTGCAACGTAATTTTGTCTACGGTTTCGTATTACCGAGAGCTTCGACGTCGTCCGCGTTCTAATAACCATCAGCTGGTAGGTACCTACCTAAATATGTGAAGTATCAAAAATATATACACCTCGTCACGGCACGGCGTGTTTAAACAACTGTACCGCGGTCGCCGTATACGGCGCACGGTGTCGCGCGTAACGAAAAACTGAAACCCGTCCGAAAAATACCGCTAGACAGAATAATACTTACGGTACGACCGTAATGGTTAAATATACACCGACGTAGACCTATATTGACCTTATTGTTTATACGCGATCTGCGTCGGCGATAAAAACAATTATACGTTCCTAAATACCACGTAAACGTCTATATTTGAATACATTATTGCGCGCGCGTTACGCGTGTATCGTATATCCCGTATATATTTATAGAACGGACCGACGCCAAAGACGGTGTACAAGAGTAAAAAGGATAATGACCCGTACGAAATTTAATTGTTCGTATTATTTCGGCGTACGAGACGGTTATTATAACAAACGCGTACGCGTAACGCGAATAAATATTTAATAACGTTAAGACGCGAATAAAAACGCTGGCGATTCGGTGTAAAATAACGATGTTCAAAAAACGAAAATAAGCGTCGCCTGTTACATAAATATACGAGCGCTTAGTTGTTTTTTTTGTTACGCGTAATTCGTGTACGTGCGCGTGTGTGCGTTTGTTACGAATATACGTTTTTATTCGACGCGGACTGGTATGTACGATGGAAGGTCTAATTAAAACGATAGAAGAAAACTCTAAAAGATACTATGTACAGGTATACATGCGCGTGCGTTTGTGTATTACACGCGGCGTAATTATTGTAATAATTAAAAGAAAGACGAAATAATTATTCACACGATTTATATGCGTGTTATGAACTTTCGAAACGCCGGGTACTCCGAACATTTATGAACGATTAAAAATAATACGCGTGTTTTTGTTTTTTTACACGGCAATTAGGACGAATGCTCACTGCCTCCCTCTCCCGAAAACGGTAATTACCCGTTACTTCTATTATCGCGCGATTTTCGAAATGCTTCTGCTTCTTCGTCGTCCGTATCTATCTTTCCTATCAACTACACAGCACCGTGGGTCGTAGCATACGTCGTGTTCTTTGTCGTATTACACTTTGTACCCATACGACGTCGTATCGTACGTTCGCAGGTAAGTTGGAATCGATAAACACGAGTAGATTGCGCGCGTACACGTGCGCGTACCCGTCCGATTACGGAGATACGCGATTTTTTTTACATTTTAATCGAAACCGTCCGCGCGTTCCACGAATAATTTGTTTATTCCCCAAAAACCTGTAAACATTTGGAAACCGTAAATATTTACGGTAATACGCTATCGGCCGGGTTTGTTTATTTACGTTCACGTTTATTAGTTTCAGATAGCCACTGTAATAATCCCTTGACGATTTCTTAAAAGAGAAAAACTTCCACAACGCGATAAATATATTATTACGTGTCGAATACCTACGTTTTAGAATACTTGAATCCGAACGTTTGTTCGTCGCGTAATGTTCGCTCGTTCGCCGAACGCGGATAGTTCCGAAGTCGTCTTCATTTTTTCTCAATTATATTACACGTAGGCGGCCAACGCCGTATTACGCCGACGTACACGTGAGCTCGAGAGAACGCGAATAAACCTCGGCGAATGTAATATTTTTTTAAACGAAAATCGGAAACGAGTCGAGAACTGGACACTGTTTTTATGCACACTGGCGTGTACGAAACAAGGTAGCTGGCGCCGTGAGTTACGGGGATTTTTGACGTTTGATCGTAATTTAGAATTTTCAGAGCAACGATAAATCGTCGCGTACACGTAAAACGTATCCGAACGACGCCGATAACTGGTTATAGTTAGCAAATATCGTTTAAACATTATACACGTCTCGCGTTACATTTTGAGCTGTCGAAAATTACAAAAATTATCCGCGCCCCAAACAAACGCGGTTAGGTTTTAACGATTTTTTATTCCGATTTTTCGGGGTTGTTTTTGTATCGCTACGCAACTATCGATTAAATCAATAACGTTTTCAACTATCGAATACCTACTGGATCGCCTAACCCCGACGAACACTACGTCATATACAATAAATGAACACAAATATTATTAGGGCGATTATCCGGTTATGGAACTTGTACAATAATAATTAGGAAATAATCGTTTATGGTCGTTCGTTGTCGGAGGTGAATTAACGTTGAAAGACAAACGCTTTTAAACGAGATGCCTGACAGGAACGATAGCAAAGCTTATCGGTTCCCTTTAATTAGTTATCCGTTATCGTTCGGATTTTATGCCGACCCACAGACGCGCACACCCGTCTTCAAACAAGCCCCAATACGTTTTCGATACAAAAGCCCGAAATTCGACCGAACGTAATTCGGACCGCAATAAACCTACGTACGATATAACAAATGTAAATAGGTACAACGATTTTTAAATAATCCGCGATAAATGTAGACGTTTCGGTTTTTCACAAAACGTTTCGCGCTATTTACGGTACTTTACGTACGGCTCGGGATCGTTAACGCGCGTAAAATCGATAATTTTTTTCCCCGACTAAATTATTAGCGGAGTGTATAATACGAAACTGCGAACGGCAAAAAGTAAAACTTATACGCGCAGTCTGTTCGTGATTTGACATTGATTGTGCGACGTATATATATGTAGTACTATAGAACGAGAGATAAAGAGAGAGCGACGAAAAAGGAAACGAAATACAGAACGCGTAGGAATATAACTCGGACATATATTTTACACGGATATATAACACGAATATATATATATATAAATTGTGAACAACCGGTCGGGAACGGATTCGGTCTGGAGAGGAGAGTGGACCAACGCGTATATTGTTATTATTTTTATGCCTTGTACGTGCGTGCGTGTGTGTGTGTGTATTATAACATGTATCGGCAACGGTAGACTATATAGCGGGTCGAACTAGTCATTGCACGGAGTGAGTGTATAGGTGGAATGGCGGTTATGTCGTGTAGAAGGGGTTTTACGGCTTGTAAGAACGGTCAAAGGGAAAGGGTATAACAGGACGATGATGTATACCTGTTTCTCGCGTATGTATGCGTCTGTGTGCGCGTTTGTGTGTGTCGAGTTGTCGATCGCCGTCACCGGTGAACAGGCGCATGCGTTCAACCGGTTACATCACGACGATACCGACGACAAGTTTCTCGGACGTCGCCGCATTTTTTCTTTTTCCTTCCTGCTGTATTATTCGACGGCGGATTCTCGTCTTTTACGCTATTACCGCCATATATTATTATCATCGTCGCGACGAGTAGACCGTCTCTATACAATTATTTGCGCTGTACAACACGGAACGTGTAAATACATAAATATATGTACGCCGTACATGTTGTCGAATGTCGCGAAGAAAAAATACGATTTTACGGCGTCCGCGATACCATTAGATTTATATAGCGCGACGGGCGAAGAGTAAACAATTTTGATTCACCCGCTGTACGTAAACAGTGTAAATGTGTTAAAGTACTTCAACACGTCGTGTGGACACACACACACACTATCGAAACGGACTCGGATTCTCAAAAAAGGGGCACTCGATCGACGTTTTCGTCGAACGCGTGAACGTAATATCGTTTATCCCGTCGGTTTTTCGCGAACCGTTCGAAAACAACGCGATATTGTCGAGACGAAGAAAATGGCGCGTAGAAAACGCTAATAACGCGCGCACGCGGTACCGACGTCATTGACGACTTGTACGAACACACACACACACACACACACACACGCGCGCGCTTTGGGACGGAGACAAATGATTAGGAAAAGAGCGTAAAAATGGTCTCTCGGCACCAGAGACGGAATCGCGCGCCAGGCCGTTACGCCGATCGTCGCAAAAACCGATCTCGTAGAGAGTGGGAGCGAGAGAGAGACCTTGATCGTCGGACGGCGACGGGTTTCCCGTTAGGACGGCGCGCGAAAAGTTCCCGCGCGAAAAGTTCCTCCTAGCGCACGGCCACGGCCACCGCCGCCGTCAAGAGCGGTGTCGCCCGCGTAGTCCGGAACAGGTTGCCCGCGCACCGCCGCCGGTGGACGGGTTCCCCACCGCCGCGAACCAGAGCCGTGTAACTCGCGACGAGACTCCCACCCCGGGGACACCGGAGCCACGCCCCCGTACGGAGGCGATACACCGGTCGCGCGATCGACCTGCCGCCACCGACGACGACGACGAGAGGACCTTCGAGCCGCCGCCCGCCCGGCGATTGTGACCGGTCGCGTCTCGTCGTCGCCGAGAACCCGCCGCCAGTTTCAATATTGCCGTCGGTACGTTCCCATCGTCCGTACGTTTACGTGTACTTGTGTGTGTGCGTGTGTGTGTTGGTGTCGGTGTGTCACAGCCGTCGTACCGTCGCCGTTAAGTGATTTTTGCCGCCCAACCGAACTCACGTTTTCGCGCCTAGTGTTTTTTCCACTCTACCGGTACGCCAGCGTATCGTCGATTATGACTTTGACGCGACGGTGGACGCGCCGCCGTCCCGCTATTTTGTACGCGCCGTACCGGCGCGGTTGACCGGTATTGTATTCCGCCGTAGCTCGCGCGAAGACCGATCGCTATTATTCGGCCGATAAACGATATAACCCGTGCCGTACTATATATACACATATATATATATATATATTCGTTCGCGAATTTCGTATTACACGCCCGCGGGTGTGACGCAGCAGCCGTACATTCCATTCAGTCGCCGCGGCCGCAAACATGCCGAAGATATTCCTCATCAAAAACCGGTTGCACCAGCAACAGCAAAAACTGCTGGAAACCCAAAAGGGAAACGGACACGTGTCTTCCGACCCGTTGGAACACTACCACGACCGTGACGGACGGTTGACGTCCCCGTCGCCGCCGCCACCGCCGTTGCCAACGCCGCCGCCGCCGCCGCCGCATACCAAGCAACCGATACATTACCAATATCCGCAACAGCCACCCAGGGAGCTACCAACGCCGATAAAGCACCATTATGTGCAGCAGCACCGTCCGCCGTTTCCGTTGTTCCCGCAGCCGCCGCAGTTTGTCCGCAAACCGCCGCCACTCGTCCCGGAACAGTCGAACGGTAAGAGTGTAATATTAGTCTGCGGTATTCGCGATCGACAGCGTGTTATCGGGGGGATAGGGGACAGAGGAACGTCGTGTCGACGTCCGTAAAAAAATCAAACGATCGCGCGTATATTATTATACGTACGCCAGGTCCGTGTCCAAGCTCGCGCGCTCTAGGAACCATACAGTGATCGATCAGACTTAGACGCGGCGGTTGCTTGCGACACTTCACACTACTACTCGCGTCGTTATCGTCGCATCGTAAATTATGATCTAACAATTGAGTCGGACTTTTTTCGACTCGGAACGCGCGAGTCCGTCGGCTCGAGGAAACTTAAACGCCCGGCGCAATAATACGCGTATATGCGTGTATCCCGAGCGGTCGAACGGTTCTTTTTACTTTTGTTATTTACCCCGAAGACCCGTCGAGAACGCTTACATGTTCGTAAAAAAAACAAAAAAAACGAACGATCGGCGCGCGAAAATCTAATCACACACGTCGCGTCGCGCTTATTTTTAAACGCGTTTTTCTTTCGATTACAAGGTTATGATTACAACGGTACGCAGCGACGATGAGTAATATACTTCCGTCCGTATATTCGATAGGTGTGTTCGCCGTCAGATTTTCGAAATTGTTTAACGGTCCGGATTAGTCACGGCGCGGGAATTTTCTTTCGACAATTTTCTCGCGGTCCTGAAAATCCGGGCGTTTACCTTCGTATTTTTTGTTCGCCGATTAATTCGCCGTACATTTTTAACGTGCCCGCCGTTTCGACACTAATTTACGGTCGGCCAACTTTACAATATTTTTCGCGATCGTTTCGACTCGTCACGAATGGAATATCGTTACTTTGAACGGTGACGCGTACGGTTCGATTTCGGCTTTATTTTTCCGCAAGCGTTCGTCACTTTGGACGTCTTTTACACGCGTTACGTGGATTTTAACGCCGAGTCCGCGTTTATGCCAACCGAATTCGATTTACGAATTTCGCGTAATCGCGAACCGTAATAAATACCGTGTTTTACTAAGCGCCATGTACGGGCTATTATCCTCATTTCGGTTATATTAACAATTCGTAAAAGTCGACGCGTAACGTACGCTCACGTAACCGTTCAAAACGTGCCACAGGTTTTGTACGGCGATCGCGTATTTTATATTAGAAAGACGTTGAAAGTTATACGTACGCGCTCGATAACGTCGAATAACGAGTACAAAATGTGCGGACGTTCCAGCGAGAATCGTAATAAATTATCGGGAGACGAATTGCGCGGGATATTATAGTAAAAACGCGTTATTATCGCGGTACGAACGTCGAAGTATCGACCTGAACGTTGCCACGTGCGTGCAATCCGAAAAAAACCGTCAGTTGGCTATAATTACGTGTACGTTGTTCCTTTGTGACGGTCCTAACCGTAGGTAATAATAATATGGTAATCGATGACCATTGAAAAATGTCGTCATCCGCGGTATTGTCCGCTTTTTTGAATACTTTTCCGAACCCCGCTGACCGACAAAATACCGTCATTGTACCCGCATTTCGTCCACACAGGTAATAACTATCGTACTCGATGCGCTATTCTCACCTATGCGCAGGTACACGTGTGTGTGTGTGTGTGTGTGTGTGTACACATTCGACGAGAGGAAATGACTTATCTAATTCCCTTAAGTACTTCCTGAAGAGCGGTGGCCCGCCGCCATTGTAATTTAATAATAATAGCGCATCTGTAATGATCACAATGCGAGAGCGGACGGGAAAAAAATGACGGAAAAAATTCGATTAGGCGTCAGTGTTTACGTTGTGTCCCGGGCTCCTTTGTGCCGAGGGTTTTGTGTAATATTATTTTGTTGGCACCGCGGCGACTTATCGTTAAATGCCTGCGACGATTTCGTCGAACGTATCGGACATTTTTTCTTTTTTTTTTGACATCTACGACGAACAAAAACGTTCGGAGACTAAATTCGTATTTATTCGCCGAAAAAAAAACCGACCGCTGATTCGCGTATTTCGTTAATTTTTTAGAAGGTTGTTCTCGGATTTTCCAACCGAACGGACCACCCTAACTTAATCGTGGCGTTACGTAAAATTCGCGTAGTGATAGACGTCCAAAAAAATATCGAAAACCGTTTTAGTACGAAATCGTAAATTCATCATTATGAAATCGTTTTGTCGACGACGGAACGAAAATAATAACTTTTCGACGCCCGCGCAATTTAGTGATTCGCGAATATTTCACGCGACAACCATTCACGTTATTCAAAACACGATCGTACCGAAATGACCTATTTACCGTCATACCGGTGGAATATGTATCGCTAATTTCGTTAACGTCGTTCGATAAGAATAAAATTGGCTACAACAGGCGTACATACTCCGCGAGTTGTTTCTTTTTATTTCGGAGACGAGAAAAGAAAGTACAACGTACACGCACACACAGACGGCGACTTTAGATTATAAAAACATATCAGCGGTACCACGGCGCGGTCGTACCGTTTAAGTCGGCCGAGCCGGAGCGTATTGGAACGAGATAAAAAAGTAGGATGCAGATATATTTATTATCTGATACCCGCGACTGCCTACGTATCATAATACTGTTGTAAGCAAATTACTTACGATTTCCATCTACGGACAAACCTGTTGTTCGGGCGGTGGTCCCCCTATTCCGTATTACGCGCCGCGTCGCGATAGACTTTCTTCGAATTTCTCGACGGAACGAAATGGGATACTTTTCAAAGTAACGATATCGCCGTACGTACGAATAACAACATTCCCCCCCCCACCATAACCCTCATCGCTAGCGCGCGCGTCATTACGTTAAACCTTCGTATAGGTTTACCCGTTGCTCCGAACGCGAACGAACCAAAACCGCGTTTCGCGTACGTGTCAAATATACCGAGTATTTCGTAACCGAATCAATAGTAAGCGTACACGCGTTGCGCCCGATACGAATATACGGTAGTATATCGAATTCCTGTGTGTGTGTGTGTTTAAATCGTATTATTGTAAGCGAAGATGAAACGTTCGTGTTTCCGCGTTTAGTCGCCGCGAAAAATTATAATTATTCGTAGGTACGCGACACACACGCACACAGGCGCGCGAGCGCCGTTCCGTTTCACGTCGACGAAAACCGGTTATCCGGCGTTCCCGTTACCGCGCCGCCGCCGCCGACGACGACGTCGCGTCGTCTTTTATCGCGAGCCACATCTCGAACGTACCGCTGACCGGGCGTGGGGGTGTCCGGTATGTGTGTGCGCGGGGGGGAAGGGGGACCCGGTGGCTGGTAGGTACCCGTTTTGCGGACGATTTCGCGCGAGAGGGATCGATCGTCCCAAAAACTGTGGGAAAAAGCGGACCGTAAAAAAAAAAAACGCGGTTAAAAAATTAAGCCGCGCTACGGGTAATAATAAATCGATAACGTGGAAAAAACCGTGGAGTAATAGGAGGAGGGGGAAACAAGGTCAATTTCGTTTCGCTTCATGGCTCGTTGTCGGACGGCGGGTTCAACGTTCTGGAAGACGCTCGTCCGACGTTGGTCAGCAAACTGGCACAATGCGTTCCGACGATTTGCCCGTAATAATTATACCGACTCCGCGAGTGTATACACGCGCACACGCACACACACACACACACACACACACACACACACTATATACGTACAACGGCAGAACGGTGCACGCGGCGGCGTCTTTCGTGTATATTTTTTCTCTCTTATTCTTTCACCGATTTTTTCGCTCGTTTTACACGCCGTCGTGATTTTTCCCATAATTTCCCCCACGAATCCACCACCGTCCCGCACTTGTGCCCGCGTCCGCGCGCGCGTTCATTGTTCCGCCGTTTTCTTCCATCGCTGCGGTTTTCCCGTCTCGCGAACAACGTACCTACACACACACACACACACACACACACACACACACGTATAACGATTCGCACGGAAACCGCTGTTCACAGACCTCAACTACTCACCGCCATAATAATACCGAAACTCGATAATGATACACGCGCACGTAGGTGTAACGGGCTCTACGATGTTATCGAACTTTACGGTTGCCGCGGTCGTGTTTTTTCGCGTATCGCGCGTTACGCGGTACGGTACATACGGCGGGTACGCTTAAAACGACGTTTTCGGCGCTAATTACCGCGATCGCGCGTCGTTCGTTATTATTGAACGTCCCAAGGTCGGGCGGTTTTGGATCTTTCGAAACGGCGCGGAAAAACGCGGAATAAATTTAACGGCGAATCGACGCGTCCGAAAGAACCGGCCCGAAAACGAAATTACGTTAACCGTCCGACGTTCCCGCGCCGGTTTCGCCAAAAATCGTAAAACAATACGGGCGGCCGGAGTTCGGCGGGTGGGTTGCTTATAAATTCGTCTCTCTCTTTCACACACACACACACACTCACACTTCTCGGCGCGTCGCTTTCACGGTCACCTCGAAACCCGGCGACGGGCATTTTCGTTACCGAGGTCCGCTCGTTTCCGGGGACGCGCGCTATTTTTAAACAACGGGTTTCAGCGGCCGCGACGCAATACGACATGGCATTCTGTCGGCCGAGTCGCCCGAACACATTCCCGAAACGGTCGTAAACGTCGGTTTTTTTTCCTCTTTTTTTTTAACCGTCACTCGTTTCATCCGTATTATATTTCGCAGAAATACGCCGAAATATTTCCCCGAAAATATCTCACGAATGGATTACAATAAAGCCGTGTTCCCCTCTGTGCTCTTTTTATTACACGTGTACACATACACACACACACACGCCCGAGATAAGGGAAAATAAAATATACGTTATTATCATATTGTTCGGAGGGTGCGCAACAGAATTCTTCACTCTCTCTCTCTCTCTCTTACGCACTCTCATTCTCTTCGCAGTCCGAAGGGTGACTACTCGTAACAGGTGAACGTTCGGCACCCCATACGCGGCCCAAGTTACAGGTGCCCCGAAATCAGTGCGTCTATTGTCAGTGGTTCTCATGACGGTCTCCAAATTTATTACTCGTCACGGCGGTGGCCGGGGGAGGCCTGCCCGTATATATATATATATATATATATATATATATATATATATACATGTTCGACAAACAGCCGTCGCGTCTCCTATCGGCGTTTTTCCGCACACGATACACCCGAAGAAAACGTACGAAAATTCGTTTCGAGCGCCGCCGTTTTCGACGCGAATGAACGAAACCGACGAAAAGTACCGTAAACACGCGGCCCACCGGTGTGTACACACGGGTGCCTCCACTTACTTGTCCGTTTTCGATCGTCGACGTTTTAATTAATTGCGTGAAAACGAGCGTTGGCAATTACGAGAGAGAAAAAATTACAAAAATAACCGCGAGCTTTCGTTTCAAACACGTTTAATTATTCCGAAATCATATTACGCCGTTCGTTCGTTATGTTTTCAAATAAATGAAAAATCATCAAACGTATCGAAGCGAAAACACGATACGGCGGCGGCGGTCGCTTTCACGTGCCAATCGTAACCGTATATTATTACACGTATTTTTATCCTGCGGATCGCTCGGCGTATAATAACGTAATAAATTAATTAACGGTCGAGACGAACAGTTTTTCGGCACTTTAACCCGTACCGTTATACGTGAAACGATCGTCGTTCCTAAAACAACAAACTCTTTCCGAAAACACCGCCCCAGTTACTATATGACGGCGTTAAATTCGATCGCCTCGCCGCGTTCAGGAGTAAGATAGGAAATTTATTGTGAAATCCGCGCGGCGATTTAACGACATTATATTATCGTCTCTATAATCGAATCTCTCACGACTGGAATACATTATACCGCCTAACAATACGAACGTTGCGACGTACAACAGCGCGTCGGATGTTCGTTCACTACGATCGTCGAAATTCGGATTTAGCGAAAAAATTATCGCCATTTTCCCTCCCCTCCACGCACACACACACATACACCGCATACACCCTCGCCACCCTCCCCCTCCAATCGACGCGTTATCGGTATTGTTACACGACCGCGCAGTTTATGATTGGCGACGGCCACGTACAATGCGAAGGTGAATAGGAAACGTACGCCGTATAGCATAACATTATAGGCCGCAATGAAAATACGTTACGGAGACGGTTAAAACGAAGTGGTAACGGTGGCGAAGGAGTAGGAGGTGGTGGAGACGCGCGCTTATAAAACCGTACGTTCCGAATCACTGTTATAGCCGGTGGATTTCTTTTGTTTCCCCGCCCCGTCCTCACCATATACGGTGCTGCGTGCGCGTGTGTGTGTGTGTATGTGTATGTATTATACGATGTTTTTATAATACGTGTACAGTACACTTCGTCGCTCTTCGCCTCCGCTCGAGTATTTATATATCTATATATCTGCGGCCGTTAGCCGGTTGCATTGGTTCGTAATGAACCTGAAACGAGTTTTACCTTGAAGGTCTGTTGAGGTGTGCCGGACAAAACCTGACTATAAAGTATAGAGTGAGCGAGTGAGTGAGAGAGAGAGGACCGACCAATGCCACGACGACATCGACGTTATATTATTATTGTGATTATCGTTCCGCGTGTCTGTACGTCTATCGTGTCTTTCGTTTCGGCTCTCCTAGATATCTCCACGAGAACGAAAGACAGGCACGTGCACACGCACGGAAACGGAAAGATAGGTAGATAGATAGATAGAGAGAGAGAGAGAAATAGTGGTACACTTTCGACGACGGTTGGGTCCCCGTCTATGATTCAGGCCCCCGGCCGGGTCTTTTTCGATTTCGTTCTTTAACCTTTCAATTATCGTCGTTTATTTTTTCCGGCTCGAGTACGGAACGAAAAGCGAGTTTTTTTTATTCTGTTCGCCGAACGTGAGTTTCCGAGGCCAGCGCATATTAAGGCGCCCGCGAAAACAATCGCCGCGCGTCGAGATATAAATCGGACCGCGTCGGCGAACCCTTCGTAATAAATGACAGACGCACGCGCGTCTCGAGGACGGCGCACGACCACGTTACGGGTTCGCCGACAGTCTTGCGTTCGGGTTTTTTTTTTTGTTTGTTCGAATCCTTTTTATCCGGTTCACGCGTCCGCGGAGGCCGTTCGCGTTCGGTGTCCTTTGACGCGGTCCGCATCACGGTCGCTGTCGTGATAGCGGTTTCGTCTACACTCGCGCGCGCCTATTATATTGTTCGCCGCACGACAGACAGGACAATGGCACCGAAAATTTACGGCCCAAACGTTTATTTATTTTTCGTCCGACGTCGTAAAAACTCTCCCTCCCCCCGCGCTCCGAACGACAAACGAAACAAAAAAAAAACCCCCCGAAACA
>JAIPRN010000826.1:0-63935 GCA_025469175.1 Geopemphigus sp. TES_GeoC_2020 | reverse complement strand
TTCAACTTCGCTAACGGATTCGGTGACTTCATAACTGACGTACGTGAAAAAGTCTCGACGGGACGAATAATAATTACGGGAAGGTATAATGAACGTTAAATAGGCGTGAAAAAATGGGCGATTATTTATCGGGGACGACTGAAAAATGAAATTACTAACGTAAAAAAAACGTTTACCATAAAAATATCGAACCGCTAAATTACATTCTCTTTGATCGTGATAATAATAATAATATTGGTGCAAATAATAATATTGGTGCAAATAATAATATTGGTGATAATAATAATATTGGTGATAATAATAATATTGGTGCAAATAATAATATTGGTGATAATAATAATATTGGTGCAAATAATAATATTGGTGATAATAATAATATTGGTGATAATAATAATAATAATATTGGTGATAATAAGAATAAGAATAATTATAATAATATTGATATTGATGATAATAATAATAAAAATAAGAATAATAATGATTATAATGATAATATGAATGAGTATGATAATATTGATATTGATTATAATAAGAATAATAATGATTATAATAATAATAATGATAATAATAATATCGATATTGATTATAATGGTGATAAAATAAGTATACGATTATAGGCGATAAATAGACTAAAAGTACCGGAACCCAAAAAAAATAAACGATAGACATAATGACGGACGGCCGAAAAATACGTTGAGGCGAGCGTCGGTCGGACGTCCGTTACTCGGTGGCGGCGGCGGTGGCGGGGGACGAGACGAGCCGCACGATGTCGGACACGCTGGTCGAGACGCCGACGACGAACGCGAACACGGCGGCCAAGATTATCAGACCGGTGCGCAAACAGAACAGGCCGTAGGACGCGTGTCCGCGGGCCCGGTAGTGGTCGGCGAAGGCCAAGAAGTGGATGACCGTGGGCAACGCGATGCCCACCACGGACAAACAGAACGCGCCAATCAACGATATCAGTATTTCCAAATTCGGTATGGTGGCGGCGAAAAACACTGGAAATCGCGATCGTTTACGTTTAAAGGGACCACCACGGGTGTGGCTCGAGCCGGCCTACACACTTACGCGTGACGAATACTATGGCGGCGCGCAACACCGTCCCCGCGTACGAATTGTATTGGAACTTCTCCAGACCGCTGTTCCTCACCATGCCCCACACGATGTCGAACGTGACGAAATTGGAAAGGGCGTAGTTCACGTAGATGGACAACGTCAGGCAGGACAGCAAGATTTTCGAGAGTCTACGAACGAAAATCCGTTAGACGCGTCGTAACCGTCGGCCGACGAAAGGGCGCGGTTCTTTCGCGGAGACTCGGGACGCGCCCGAATAGCGCCGAATTGATCGGCGCGAGGTATTCGGCCGACGGTGGAAAATGGCGACGGTTTTCGTTTGAGACGCCCGCCCGTGGTATATAGGCCGGAACACGATAGGTGGATGCTCGTGCGCGTCGCGCGCTTAGGTACGAATGACGCGGCGAGAGTATTTCGGAAATGATTATTTACGACGTTTCGACGAAAATGGAAAAAAATTTTTTCGAAAAAGGTTTGAGCTCGATTTTTCTCACGTGTCCGTACGTCCGGCGCGTGTATTTCGTTATTCCGACGACACGTGTACCCACCGC
This sequence comes from Geopemphigus sp. TES_GeoC_2020, assembly GCA_025469175.1. Lineage (NCBI taxonomy): Eukaryota > Metazoa > Arthropoda > Insecta > Hemiptera > Aphididae > Geopemphigus > Geopemphigus sp. TES_GeoC_2020. The sequence goes on along the minus strand of JAIPRN010000826.1, from coordinate 62,307 downwards.
ATTCGCGACGATAGTTTATCCGAACGCGTTCCGCCGCGACGACGATCTACGGGACACGCGCGAACGCATATCGAAACGCAACATTATCGCGTGCACGCGTGTTATACACCGCGAACGAAAGTCAATCACCTGGACCGGTCGATCTCGGCACACGGGAATTCGCGGGTCCGCGTACGTTTCGCGCCGACGCGTACGGAACGACGGTACGGCGTCCGCGAATACTTCCGACGTTCAATGCTACACAACCATCGAACACAAATCGTACGTACATTTCGTTCTGCGGTATGTTTTGCGTGATGGAGCCCATGGTGTCCGCGCCGTATTTCAAGTAGCCGAAGAATCCGACGCACGTGTACAGCAACGTGATCGGGAGAATGGCGGTGTTCAGCACGCCTATCGGTCCGCTAAAGTCCGCGGGGTTCGCCATCTCGTTTTTCAACGGCAAAATCTACGAGGGACAAACAAGCGCGCGCGCGCGAAATCGACAAAATCGTCGGGCCCGAAGTATAAACGCTACGAGTCGTTTGACAATGCCCGCGTCTTGGCGATGACGGTGGCCCGTAGGAAACCGACTGTTACGGAACATATTTTTGTTTTCCGATGAAAATACGTCGTTTTAGTCCGAAATTGTGAGAAAGGGTTTAAAAAATTGTCCGAAATTTTTCGCCGATACCGCGGGGTAAAATCGAATTTCGACAAATCGAAACCTAAGAATAGGTAGTAAAACGACGGAAACGCGTACGTTTAGTCGGCCCGAATCGGTGGTGACCATGGCGAAGGAGGTCTCTGAACGCGAGAGACAAGCCCTTGCTCAGGGCGGTTCCGTCACGCAGACGCGGGAGGAGGAGGAGGAGGAGGATGGCCGATTGAGAGGCCGCTTAAGACGAAAAAGTCGTATTATTTTTAGTTTGTACAAAGAAAACCGGACGGCACGTGGCCAGGGACTGTTACCTACGTTCTTACGAAAATTTACGATTATATCGTTTTTTTTTCTTAAACCAACGGACGTAAACGCCGCGGCGTGTTTCCTGACACCTCCCGGCCATTTTTTAGTACGTTAAATTATCGTCCGCTCGAGTTTGACGTAAGGGACGTAATATAGCCGTCACGTTAAGAAACACCGTTTACACGTTTTATGGTAATTTTACGTTTTTCTAAACGACGACGACCGAAGTACCGTTCTCGAGCCATCCGGACAACGGGCGTATCGCCGATTTATTATTAAAACGTTGTTGTACGCGAGTGACAACAATCTATCGCGTATTATAACGGTTGCGCCGATTAGCTTACCACGCCGATGGCTTCCATCGCGAACAGCACCGTCCCGAAGAACGACGACATGCCCATGGCGTTGCCGACCGGTTCGCGGTCGGCGAACGTCAGCGGTTCGCGCATGATGTAGTAAAACATTATCAGCAGACTGACGTTGGACAGCAACGTGGCGATTGACGAAAACGGAGCCAACAGTTTTAGGTTCTTGACCAAAGAGATGGCGACCAGCGGCAGCAGCAAATAGACCATACACGCTCGTATGTTTAGGTCGACGTTCAATTGTTCGTCGGCCATCTGAAAGCGCGCCGTTAACGACATAGCCCGCCGGTGCCCTTCCAAGGGGTCCCTCGAAGGGATAGGGGCCGGGATCGGAAGCTTTCCGTTTCTGACCGGCGGTCAATTTTTACGAACAGGACGATTACGAAAACGGGCTGATCCGATCGACGTACCCAAGTTCCAAACGGCCCCTTCCGATATCGGTCGGAACGCGTTCGAAACGTAATAGAAATCGTCCCGCTTTCCAATCGTCGAAGAACGAAAAAAAAAATCACGCGTCCCCGGAATTCTCGTCGCCGCGTTCGACCGGTAATTCGATAATTCGCGTCGTGACCCTCCCCCCCTTTCGCCGGTCACGCGTATTACACGAACTCCCCGGGGGGACACGGAGAACAACGGCGACCAAAACGATCGCTTCCAATCCCTTTTGCGGTCGTACGTAATCCCTCCCACACACACACACACACACACACAGTTCGCTTACGGATTTGACGTTGGTGGCCATGAATATTAAATAAACGCAACTGCAGCCGACCTGGTAGAGCGCCAGGAACACCATAGTCAGTATTCTGTAACACACGGAAGTACGTAGATTATGTATCGAGTGCGTTACGCGATCGGCACGCGCCGGAAATATCCGAACCGATATAATAAACGTCGCGAACGAATAAACGAAATCGGACTCGAGATTACCGAACAATAATCGACACCCGATAGAAGAATTAATCGAAATAATCGCCTAAAAAACGGAGATATCGCCGTGGATAATAGTAAACGACGGCGATCGGGCGCGGTTAAGGGAAAGAGGGGAAGAACTTTCAAAAAACGCGAAATTTTTTTTTTATTCCGGTAAAACGTAAGTACGACGTTTCGAGAATACGTACCTAAAATATAATTCCGAGTACTTTCGAAACGAGAGCCTAACCGAGTCAAAGCGCGGTAGTTATTCGAACGCTCGACACTAGCGGTACTTTCTAGGTGAACATGATTTTGCGAACGGGCGACACGATAACTTTCGAAATCGCTTTTATTAATGGTTTTAATTTGAATTGTAAACACGTGGTGGGTGGATGGAGGGGTGGAGGCGCGCGCATTTAGCGGTAAGTCAATGAAACCACATGCGGTCTTCCGAAACTTTCAAAAAGCGCTTGTCTCGAAACGTGGTTTTCAAATATTGGACCGACAGATTGTTCGAAAACTACGTAACCGACGATCTTCTTCGAATTTTACGCGCATATTGTTGATGTTCACTTTCTACGCGAACGAAAACGTTTATGAAAATTATAAACGAATAGTATTTTTTTCGGCGAACAGTTTTTTTTTTTTTTGTCCATACACCGTGCCGTCCCGTTTTTCCAATTTTCGTTTATTCTCAAATTCTATTAGTACATATACAGAACGTATACGTGTTATTGGGTTGCGAAAATTCTGCCGACTGTTTCGGATCAAAACACAACGGGAGCGGCGTGTGACGGCAATCGATAACGCGCATCTAAAGCTCTTTCGTTCGCGGTGCGACGGATTTTATAAATTCGTAATATTTTCAAAAAAAAAAAAGTCAGTACGTTTAAGGAATAACTGTACCAAATTTTAAAAAAAAACCGATCGATTCGATAGTTTCAATATAAAAAATGCTCGAAAATCGCCCCTCTTCTAGCCATCTGAAGATATTTCCTCCTCCTCCTCCTCACCCCCCCCGCCCTTAATACGATTGTTCTCGTCAATAACGAAAACACAAAAACCGTTTTCGAAGCGCCGGTAAGGGGTAAACGCGCGCGCAAAAGACGTTTACCTGACGTGCGGGGCGAACCTCCTCAACGGTTCGGGCCCGACTTCGAATGCCGCGGCGGCCGCGTCCGGGTACGAGATGCTCGGTATTTGTCGGATGGTGCACAATTCGTTCGTGGCGCTCACCTGGAAGAAACACGAACGAATCGGAAACGACAAATGAACCGGAGCGCGGGGACAGTGTACGCTATTGGCGGCGCGCGGCTCTGGCCGTGCCGCGCGCGTTTCCGCGTACCAAAAGATGTATACAGTAGGCGCACAACACGCCGGCCAACATGGTGCCGACGATCCCTGGACAGTATCCCGCGTTCCTGAACGCGTTCGGCATCGCCAGAATGCCGGTACCCAGGCTGGCCTTCATCAAGTGTATCCACGTTTCGAAGTACCTGCGCCGCACGACGGGTGTAATTACGGGGACGCGGGAATCGGCGGCGAGCCGGGTGTCTCTATTTTGTACTCACGTAGTCGGATTTCGGACGGCGACGCGTCCTCCGGTCGCTCCAGCCACGGCCGCCTCCGCCGCGTTATCGTCGGCACCGTTGCCGCCCGTCGGGTCGACGACGGTCGCGCGTTCGTCCCGGCCTCGCATTTCGAAGCTTCGCGTTTACGTGTAACACGAAAAAACGACGTGACGCTTTTTACGTACTCGGCGAACGTACTTACTGGCCGTCGTCGTTCCCCCCCCCAAAAAAAAAGAACTCACCGTGCCGTGGTGGGGGGAGGGCTTGATCCCTGCTGGGGGATCTCCCGACTAAGAGTCCTAATCTGGTCACGGAAGGCAATACCGTACATGAACCATAGACGAAGTGTCTGCATAGACAAGGAATCGATATAAAGTACACGGAATAAGAAATTATAGACGAGGGCGAAAAAGGTACGTTGAAAATAGATTGTTCCGCGGAACATATACGGACAATTAAAACGGAGCCTAGATATGGGCGATAAGGATTCGAAATATGGTAGTTATGAATTTATATATGAAAATTGGATTACGGATTATATGTAGAGCCTTAGGGTTCGTTTTTGAACATTTAAGACATATGGATTATGTATGGGTTCATTCCGGTTTTGAGGATTTGAAATCGAGGCTCACCGATAGCCACGCCGGCCAGAATACCGGCTTTGTAATATCAACGGCCCGGGTTGACCCACCGACGTCAACCATGTATAAACCTAGTCGGTGCCAAAGGGAGTGGGGAGCCCTACGGAGCGCCGGATGGGAAAGAACGAGACCAGTACGATCCGGCGCACCGTGCCCCACTTTTGGCTGAGGTGCCCACTTCGGTGGCAACGTGGTGGTTGTGGGACAGAGCAACTCAACCACCCATATCCGGCGGTGGACCGGATGTCAAACGACATCAGTCGTCTCGCTCCCAAAAAATAGGGTACGGATTACCACGACTTTTTTGTACGACTATTTTACGGTGCCGGTGGTCCCTATGGACGACCCACGGCGCATCTCGAGTAGCGCTAAGGGGCTTGCCACTCAGCGCCTTGGGAATGCCTGGCCGTCGGTCGTTCCGGAAACTCGAATGGACGGACCGAAATAATCGAAACGCCGACGATCGGTGCCAAAAATTTCGGCTCGGGCTTTTTCGCCTTACGGACGACCGCGTCGTTATACCGTAAACGTTGTCCCCCGTCGTTCCCCATTGTTCGTTACGAACTAACGGACCGTTGCGATCTAACGATTTTCGGTACACTCTCTACGTCGATACGGTAATGTATTCGGTACGTATTACGTACGGCGCCGTGTTATTTCGTACGAAAGTTCGATTCGAGAATTCTGTCGTCGATAAAACAAAAACCGTCTTTAATTTCAAACGAACGGCGAACGTCGATATTTTCGACTCTCCTAAACGCCGTACGTAATATTTACGCGATCGAAACAAAATTACTAAAGAACGGCCGCGGAACAAACACCCTCGCCGATCGGCGGTGGTGGTGTACACGGGTGACGGAAACCGATTTGGGCACGGGAACGACGACGTAACCTGGAGCGAATTACTTACTTATTGAAGCCGACGTCGTGTCCTTGCATCGTAAACGTTGATCGTGGTAACCGCGTCAGCGAACGTTTCCTGGGCCGAAAGAAAAAAAACGGTATTATCAATAAAAGGACGACGACGAAACGCACGAGCCGATTTTATAGCGACGACGAGGGGACAAGTGCGTAAGGCCACACGCTTTAGAAAACATTGCGGGCGACGTTACGTAAGAGAATTGTCGCCGTGGTGAAACGTCGTGTGCGTAAGAAACCGATATTGTACATTGTTTTATAGTTGTTATTCTTTCGGTGGTGGTATACCATTGAATGGTTGTATACCGTTGCGAATCGAATAGCCAGAATGTAAGTATGTGAGTTCACCAGCTCGAAAAGCTACGAGGGCGGCCCGATAAGTACCGGTCGAAGGAGAAGAGTCATCGTACACAGCGTCCAAGCGCTCTTTGATTTCGCTGCGCGATTTCCTTTCCAAAACCAAGAAACGAATCACCGACCGATGTTGCTCTTTTTCCATTTCCCTATAATCCGTAGACACGCCCGCTTCTATACACGGGCAAAACAAAACTACGAAACCGATTCGGCTGAAATGTTGACAGTAGCCGTCTACGAGAATGTACAATACGATAGTAAATCTCTCTTGCGATACTGGCACCGTCGGGCGATGAGACTAAGTACTTATCGGACCACCCTCGTATATAGTTGTAAAATGTAAATGGCTCTAATAGTCTAATCGCTGCGATTCCAACAATTAATTTCGCAGACCAAATGTTTACGCTTACCTTTTGTTTTTTTATTTTTATTTATTTATTGTTGGGCCGAAATGGCAAATTATTTAATTACTCGTTTATATTATTCTTAATTATATTACGTATTATACGTCGAGTTAAATTTATCATTTTGTATATACCTATATGTGTGCGTGTACGTATATGAGTAGTTAAAATTGTCACTACACTATATACAGTCCACGAACCGAAGGCCAGGTAAAGTCTCCCTTTTTCGGAGAACCCCTGGCTATAACATATTTCGATACGCGGCGCGCTTTCTCCACACGTCGCGCGTTACCCACCGGCCTTGACCGCCGCCCAAGTCGATTACCGGTCGAAAAATTTACCCGCCGGATTAATTAAACAACGGCGCGCGCGTGAATGGGTTTGTTTTTCTCGTTTTACGTAAACAACGTAACCGTTAAATCGAAACGCACGTAAACAGAGATCAACAAACGCGGACGACACCGGGGCCCGCGCGAGTTACTCTCGGACGCTCGGATATTATTAATTGCCGTATTATATATTCGGGAGCGCGTACCGTTACGACGATCGGGCGTGTTCTCCGTTTACGATTGATAAATTTTCGAAAGTACCGGCGTCACGTTCGTCGTCATTATTAGCCGGCCGTATATTACCGGTCGGTTTACAGTCGCATACGCGTTTACGTACAATGCGTATTACGTCGCTGGGAAATAAACGACGGTGCGAGTAATACGCTACGTCCAAAGGGGTCGATAAAAATAAAAAAATCGTTTAAAAAAAAAAAACTTATTTCGGTTACTCGATTTGGGTGGGTCGAAGTTAGTTTTTTTTTGGGGGGGGATAAATCCCTATTTACGACGGATTATAACGATGTTCGGGTAATTGATTTCGGGCGTAAATAGCGCGCGAAGAAAATGACGGTTTCGGACGCGTGAATTTTCCGAACGGAAACGATTGCCGGTATAGTCGACGTCGAAACGACCGCGACGGATAAATAACCGACGGCGTTCGCTATATATACACATCGCGAAACAAATACTTCGGGGCTATAAACCGAGCTAGAAACCAAATTGGTCTTTATGAAAATATAGCGTTTCGAAATCACGCGTTGGACGGTGACGTTTTGTTCGTGTATCGTATCGCGATGGACGGTCGTTGTTCCCTACTTCATTTACCAACGACCGCTGAAAAACTACGTAAATAGCGACGATGTGTATACGCGATATACGTTATCGGTATAGCGGAGTCACCATCGAATCGGTGTCGATTTCGAGTTCCGAACGATCGGTAAGATCGCCGCCACACGGCGTTCGGTTTATTCTGTCAAACGTCCCGCGATTAATATGTAAAACTAAAATTCGCTCGTATAGACGCACTTTTTATTCGGTTCTCAATCGCGCGCCGTTCTCCGATCGATTTCGAAATTCGCCGATTAAAAACTACCGTCGCGCTCCCGGGAATTATCGTTACGTAACCGAGACGGCGTAATACGCTACGCGTGAACTTTCCCGCGTCCGAGCGCTCGCTTTTAAATTTCGTTTCGTACGTACGGCGGCTATTACGACAATATCGTCGTTATTATTCGAACCGTCGGCGCGACGCGAACGAACATAATTCGTCAGTTGAAAACGATTAGCGGACGAATCGGGCGGAACAACAACGACTCCGTTCGGTACTTCGTATCGATTGTATCGGATCGCTTAGATGGATGAGCGGGGGCTGACAAGAGAAAATAGGATAAGGAATATAAGAGGATGCGTAAGAGTATGGACAGAACGAGGGAGAATTGACTTGGTCATGTTACGAGGAGAGAAGATTCGGCGGTAAGCGGTAAAAACATCTATGGAATTAAGCGTGGAACAAAGAAGAGCACGGGGAAGACCATAGGAACGAGCGGTTGAACGGGATTGATATGGGCACTGCCAGTGTGTAAGTGAATGATGTGGGAAATCGAGTCAAGTGGAGGACCAGTGTGGTCGACCCCGAATAGCTGGGAGAATAAGGCGAGGAAGAAGATGACGAAGATTGTATGGATAACGCCCGACGCGTTATCCCATCGTTTTTGTCGCGTTCGCGTTTTTATCTACAAAAACAGAGCCTATCGTCGTCGAATCGGACGCCAGTGTTTGAAAGTCGACCGGTTTCCACCGTACGTTAAAGTCGCCGTAAGAAAAAAATAAAGTATTAAATCCCAAAATCTCCGGATTCACGTTCTAGTAACGCGATTTTCAATTTTATTAAGGCCCCCAGAGGCGGGCGGTTTAATTTTACGTAATTTTGTATTTTATCGTTTTTTTCGTAATAATCGTCGAGCCGTGTCGATAATAAATAACACTACCAAATCGTTTACGAAAACGTCGATTTTATCGTCCGTTCGCGATCTAATGGCCGCGAGTTGTTTTTATACGACGTCCATAACCGAAACGTCCGCGTCTATATCGTAACGTTCAATTTCACCCGTGACTCCGTTCATTGACCCGATGATTACGATTATTTAGCGATAAGGTGTGTATCGATAGTTGCACCGATGCGTGGACCCCGTCACTCTTTCGACAGCCACGGGGACGCGGTTTTTGTCATGCGACTTTACGTCGTGTCCAATTCGTTTCGTTTAATTTGTTTTCTTATAAAAGTTCCCACCGGTGGATATGGAGTAGTCTCTTCACCCATCGTTCCCCCCCGGACGCGGACCGCTTTCGGCGGGCCACGGTGAATAGGGTAATATATCCGTTTCATATTATTTCGTTAATACGTTTAATTTCTTTTTCGTTTTTATTAATGCCGGTACAACCTTAACGACGTATAAAGACATCTATAAATTTATATATATATGTATATATTCGATTTCTAATTTATTTCGTTTCTACCTTTCTCTTTTTTTAAATAATAAATCCCGTCGGCTCCGATCCTTGAATCCACCCGGCCACGGGTCGGCGACCTTGTCATACGACGTTCATCCGGAGAACCCGGATTGCGAGACGTCGTTACCATTATTTAATCGGTGTTTCGAGAAATCCGCGACGGTTTCACAACGAAACGAAACGCGAGAACGTAATTCGCCCAGTAAATCGTAGCGAACGGGGACGGCGGAAAACGCGGATGACGTTAAAAATTCGATAAAATTCGTTAAAAATTCTCCGGGAAAAAATTCGCCGATCTTCGTAACCATAGTTAACGAAATCGCTGGTTCGTCGGAACGTAACGAGAAAGATTACAGTCCGTAAAATTAGTCTCGAATACTCGAAGGGGATAGGCGAAAACTTTGTTTAAAAAAAAAAAACAAAACGTGTTTTACGTATTTCGGTTACTCGGTTCACGTCCGTCGGAGCCTAGTCGGTTTTTTCTTTCGATAAACTCTACACGATCTATTAACCGATCGATTAACGATCGATAACCGTCGTGTATTTCTGCATAATTATCGCGCGGCCACGTCGTTACCACCGACATTGTCGTCGTCCGATAATAACGATCAAAGTACAGACAACGACGGCCGACGTAATATATACAATAACAATATCCCGGGGACATATTACCGCTATTTACTTATACGGCGATTGTTTAGCGTACGAACTTAGTAAGGGCCAAGTGACGTCCCGACGGGTAGTAATCAAAATAGTTTTTCTTACGCGTAAAGCCGGAAAGTACATTTAAGACGTTCGGAGAGTTGTCCGAAAACAAACGTATAGGTTCTCAAGTTTTCACGTTAAACGTGAAAAACGTGAATAATTCGTTGGAACGGTTAAAATTGTCGTAGACTCTCCAACGGGGCGTCAAATTCAACGTTTCCACGAGACCAATGACGCGAATCCGTAAAATATTGACGGAGTAATACGCGTTCGGAATTTCGCGCTATTCTCCCAATAACTATTCGTTTTTTAATTAAATTAATTTTAAAAAACCCATCGGTCGAATGGCTAAGTTAATGCGGGCGAATAAAGCTCGACAATAATATAATAACATAACGAAAGTATTTGAAAAACTAAAACGTGAACGCGCGTTTCAAGAGCGATTTTTCGTCGCCGCCCTTAAACGGAGTTTAATATTGGTTTTCGCGTTATACGCATTTCGCACCGTTCGGATGAACATTGAAAACGAAAAACAAAAACAAAAAAATGTTGAAAAACGTCGGAAACGGTTCGAACATATTCGGTTCGTGCGCGTTCGCGGTCCGCGTGAAAAAATCGTTTGGAGAAATCTACGGCACCGTCCCCCCGTTACCGTCGTTATGGTCGATACCTCCCGGTACAACGACCTTGTAACGTGTCTCGGCCCACGGTCGGGCCCGACGGTGACGACAACTTGTTAGAAATAGCGGTCGACCTACGACTCGCGCGTCCGGTCGTTTTCTTTTCGTGCGCGTTAAAAAATTTCGAAACCCGTTTACGAACGCGATGCCGGCGTATTTATTTAACGACGTACGTTCCCCGTACAACGCGCGCGGTAAGTGGCCAAGCGTGTGACAAACCAGTTTTGTTCGTCCGTCCACCGACGGCGTATTTATAAAGTGGGAGGGGGATGTTTCCACATATCCGTACGTGTGAACGTCTATTCGTCGTACACGCGTCAATAATCATAAATCGTAGACGGTCGGTTTATTTCGTACAAATATTAACGCGAAGAAAACGTATTATTTCGACGTACACCGGGGATTATGTATTCGATTTCGTCAATTTATTTGTTTACGAAATACCTAATAAAACCGGCGTACGGCGTACAACCGATGTTTCAAAATTACTTCGACACCTTCAACCGTTCAAGAAAAGTTTGCCCGATAAATTCGTCGACCGAATTTTTACTATTAATCGGATATCATTTTACGTTCCGAACGGGTTATAACCGTTTCGATTATTGCTCGACGTTGTTCGCCTCCCGAAACATCGGTCCGACGATTATATTAAATATTCATAGGAGCGTGCGCGTACGACGAAACGGGCTTCGACGATTATCCGTTTGGAACGAAGGGTTTGCGAAACGAATTATAAATGTAAAATAATATACGTGAACGTCGACGGCGCATCGTTATAATAATAATTCGCGCGCGGTTTCGAAATGTCGGCGGTAAACATCGTCGGCCCAACAGATTATCGTGCGGTTCGCCAGTGGCGAACGAATGTTTTCTTAACGGCCTATGTACAATTCCCGTTTCTCGGACCCAATTCGGTCCGTAAATGGTACGCGGCAAATAATAAAAACCGATAAGGACCCGTTGACCTTAAGCTACTTAATGGAAGATGGAAATAACTGCCCGGTGGTCTATCCTGTCACCAGGCGGCACCGTTCACGCGACAGTTCTCGAGAAGTGTTAGTTTTTTAAGAATTATTGCGAACTAGATTCGACGTACAAGGGGGCGAGGGTAAAAAACAACTCGCGTCGCTCGCCCGTTGCAATAATGATCGTTTTGTATATTTCGATAAACGATGGCGGCTCACTGATCCGAAGTACTGTCGCCTTCGGGCGTTCCGGGCCAGTGAGGCTATGCCGATACCGTGTTTAAAAAAAAAAACAGAAACCCTTTATTAAATAAAATATATTAAATATGTCATCATCATCATCCTCGCCTTATTCCCATCTATTTGGGGTCGGCCACCTTAGTCTTAAATCTCCATTTGGCCCGATCTCCCACATCCTCGACGCACACACCAGCAATCCTCATATCCTCCTCAACCGTGTTTTTTTCTTCTTTGGTCTTCCTCTTCTTCCTTCCACACTCAATTTCATAACTGTTCTCACTGCTTCTGAATCTTCTCTCCTCATAATATGCCCAAACTATCTAAGTCTATTCTCCCTCATTTTATCCATAATTGCCGTTACTCCTATGCTTCCTCTTATATATTCATTTCTTATCCTATCTTCTCTTGTCACCCCACTCATCCACCTAAGCATTCTCATCTCGGTTACGCTCATTTTCTGCTCCATTTTCTTATTCCAAATATATTAAATATGTATTTATATAAATATATAATAATATATTATATAAAATATAAATGACAAATAAATATGTAATATATACAAATAATTACATCACCCTTATTCGTTTTAAATTAAACAACGGTACCGACGAACTGCGTGCATGGACGAAACACAATCGGAGTTTGTCACCCGTCCGTGGGAGAGCGATAATTACCGATCCAGTTTAATATATTACGAATGTTCAAACCCAGTGGAGATTAACGTGAACGCAGACGATAACCGGAAAATTGTTCTTAACATTAAAAACGCTGAGCACGGCGTACGCGCCGATAATTGGGCAAACGCGCCGCCGTTTGTACGACGATCGTACACGAAGGTTTTCGATCGAAAAACGTGGGAGGGGAGACGAGTGTAACGGGACGTCATTGGACGGGGATAAATATTTTTTCCCCTGACGGGAACGTTCGAGGGACACGACGGCGCGGGAGAGGGGGCCACGATCGTGTTTAACGTTACACCAGTTCGTGGACATATATATAAGTTACGTATAGTATAGGGTAAGTTATATATATATATATGTATTATTACTATATAAGTTCTTACGGATAATAAACCAGAAACGATAATTACGCTAAATATACTTACCTAAGCGAATTGACGAAACACGGGACGGCGTCTCCTCGGGTTGACGGATTCGTCAGCCGGATAAAGGTCCGGATGATGATCGGCGAACTGAACCGCTTCGAGCACCGTGACCCGTGTCCGCGGTCCGTATATATAGGCGCCGGACGGGCGATCGTGTTTCCCCCACCACGGAGGACGCTCGTCGCTTTTCAAATCCGTTGTCCGGGCGGCCGGTGAATTACTGCCGTGGCGGGGCGGTGGAACCCGCCCAACAGGATCGGAGACGGTTCGGCCGTACGCGGCGACATTTAACATTCGTAACGGGATCGTCGCGCTGTCACCAATACCGAAACAAGGCCGTCGTCCTATACCGGACGTTCAAGGGGCGTGCGTGTTTCCGATTTCTCCGTCATTTTACGGAGCGAGACGAACGAAACGAATTCCCGTCGGCGTCGGGGTCGTTGGCACGCGCGCGCATTACGCACCGACACGACACCGAGTGCGCCGCCGCGGACGTTCAGGAATGTGACGGTCTCGGAGAACCTAAACCGTTAGCGTTTTATGGCCCGACGTTGGCCGGAACTTTGCCACACGAACGGGCGTGTAAATATTTTCGTTTACGGTCTCCCCCCCCTCCCCCGTCGACACGTTGTTCCGGCCACTTTTGAACGCCGGTAGTTCGCCACAAAACGGACGTTTTCGACATTTGTTCGCCGTATCACGATTCGACTAATTCGGAAAAACGATTAACGAAAACAGTCGCCGCTGATTATAATTATATCGGACGTTTAGGGACCGGTACGAGCGGCGCGTTCGATAATCGATCGGTTTATTCTTTAACGATTCGATCGAACCTAATAGAATATTGGCGCTTAACTGGTACCGACGTTGACCCTTCGTAGTGTTGACCGAGTAAAAATAAAAACGTACGCTTTCCGAGTTCACGAGACAACGTGGACAACGCGAAGGTATAAGGGACGAAACCAATCGGTCGCGTAGATTGTTCGTAAAACGTCGACACTATCGCCTATCCGTTATACCGGGAAGTTACGAAGGGACGTGACGTCGCGGCGGTTACTGTCCGCCGTCCGGCATTTTTTCTCCCGAAGCCAAGCGCGCCTGCACCGCCACTGGCGGTAAACAACACTTTTTGCCGTTGGCCAAAGCGTTTCACCGGTCCTCGTATGATCGCGTACGTAATTATTCGGCCGATTTATTTGATACGGAAACGACCCGGATTTATTATTATAAACGATTAACTACGTTCGACGTTAATATCGTTCAGCTACAGATCGCCTTTAATTTGAGTTTTTTGAGAATTTGTGTTCGATAATCCCGTACTTTTGGTCGTAAAATATCCTTCGTATTCGGCATAGCGCGCGATGTGACGCAATTCACACCGTTTTAAACACCCCGGACGACGTTTAACGAGACGCGGTGACATTTATATTCCGATAGGCCGGGCGCTGGAGTGTCCGATTGTTGGGGAGGCGCGAAGCAGGTGGCTCTGAGCGCGAAAGACCAAGCCCTTTTATTCGGGTGGCTCCGTCACGCAGTCACGATAATAGAAGAAGAGCTCTGTCCGTTGCCCGCGACGAAGGAAAATATCGTTTTTTTTTTTTGTATAATTTCCATTAAATAACGACGCGAATGGACGGCGTTACATCTCGCGCGTTCTTACGCAAAATGACTATTACGTTCGGTGTTTTATTCGTCTTAATCGGCGAACGTAAATTCTCCCGACACCTTTCACTCAAGCGTACGAACGTTTTGTCTCTTTAAATTTGATCTACGGGACTTTGTCGTGTGGCGAGTCACGACGTCACATTCCCATTAAGCGAGACCGTTTATTGTTAGTATCGTAAAACAATAAACGACGGCTGCGACCCCATGTCCGAAGAGCCGCTCTCGAGCTTTCCGGACGCGCGTATCCCTGGGCTTTGTAGGGGCAAGCTCCATTACCCCGCGTTACTCGAGATGCGCCGTGGCGCGTGACCAAATTCACGGGTCGTCATAAGGACCGCCAGCGACGAAAAATAGCCATAAAAACTCGTCCGTACCCTATGATGGAAGCGACTGATGTCGTTTGGCACCCGGTCCCCCCGCCGGGTGTGGTGGTTTAGTTGCTCCACTATCTGTCACACAACCATCACGTTGCGGCCGAAGTAGGCACCTCAGCCAAAAGTGGGTCACGGTGCGCCGGGTCGTACTAAGGTCGGTGAACTTAATCGGCGACGACCCGGCGCTCCTCAGGGCTCCCCACTCCCTTTGGCACCGACTAGGTTTAATACATGATTGACGTCCGTGGGTCAACCCATGTACAGTCCGTGCCTAAAAGGCTCTCCATATCATCCGGATTGCAAAGCCATAAATACCATCTTTCGAAACCTACGCCCAGACTCTGTTTTCATTATCCATGTGCCGCATAACAAGTTTTCGAAACCTCAATAAAACATCTTAAATGCTTTCCGAACCAGTGAGCGTACGGCCGATTTTCGTTTGTTCGGCAAACAATATGGCGGCATAGGCGACGGCGATTATTTTTCGTCGCGCGCAAATGGCTCGTATCGGTGCGCGGACGATATCGGCACGGATCGCCGGAGTTGCCTACCTACCGCTTCGGCAATAACTCCCCACGTTCCGTTACGAACCTGCACGTATCGAGTTACGCATTGCGTATTTATAGATTATAATTGCGCGTCGAACGAATGTGCCAAGTAAAAACAGCTGGCTCGCCCGTCCACTAACGCGCCGCAGAGCAGCAGTATTTTAGTCCCGTCCGTCGTCCCCATGCGTGTTTTTAATCAAATAGTACTTTGGCCAAAAACCGATTAGTTTGGCGGCGTACGTTTTTGTTCGTCGCGCCAACGGCGACGGCGTTCGCGAAACAAACGTCGGTCGAAACGTCGGCGGGCGGCATCTCGGGGAAGGGGGGGACCCATAAAAGTCGAACCGTCGTCGCGCGATGTACGGCCGTATTCGAACATTTTACCGCGGATCATTCGCCGGGTCAAATGGAAACGACGAGAATAACGGATTTGAATAGCGGTCGTCTCGAAAATAGAAAGCTTCGGGACGTTTTCTTCGCCGGGTGTTTTGACCTAAAAAACACGAAAAAACCCCCCGTCGAATCACTTCTTCGGTTCCGCCGCAACCGCGTGTTTACGTAGATTTCTCCGACCGAAGGAATCTCGCATAATATTAACGTTGGAAAAAACGACGAATAATAAAAAAAAAAAACCAGTACGGGCGACTACCGATTTATTCATGAGACACGTGTCCCGAAAATCACATTATCGTATGTAAATGATTCGAGGACATAAAATAGTTTCGGTAACGGCATTCCGAAGATCTCGAACGCGACAGTTAGAAAGTAGAGAAACGCGTAATATAAAAGAAGGAATTCGATAAAAAAGAAACAAACAAAATAATAAAAACGTATTTATCGTCGTTTGCGTACGCGTTGCCGACGACGACGACGTTCATTTCACATCCGTCAAAAACGAAAAATTGTTCAACCGTTTTCGGACGGTTTTTCTAACGCGCGAGAGTTCTCGGGGTAACGCGATTGTGGGGACACCACAGAACCGTTCGCTTCTTTTAACGTTCCGTCGCTTAGGCTAACTCGACTGGACCCGTACGAGAGCGCCTTGTCGACGGGCACTTTATGCAACGATCAGTGTGTCGGAAAAGTTTCGTGCGGCGCGTTATACCTAAGGAGCTGAATTCGGCGACCCGTAATCGCCGTCGCGAGGCGGCCGTCGTCGGGTCGCGGATCGGATAACTTGGTCCGGGAGAGGGGAACCGTCGGGACGGAAGACCGACGGATTTAGTCCCTTGCTCGAATGGGCCGGTCATCAGAGGGCTAAGATGGATCCCACGCGTTCCCGAGAGCGAATCGATTGTACCGTGCGTCGTTGAGAATCGTACGCGGTGTTGGTTTTTCGTCGGCCACGTCCCCGCTATGCTTTCTTCGATCGTTCGTTTAAGTATTCGCGCATTCGGGCGACAACCAACGTTTATTATTATTATTTACCTTATTCGTCGTTTTGTTTTGTTTTTTTTATTGTCCAGACTATTTCGACCTTTTTCTTTATCTTTTTCTAATTACGAAGAAACTTTAAGCGAACGATTAGGTAACGTTTGCATTTCGTTATAAGAGATTGAAGAAATGAAACACACGGATTTCGTCCCATAGCCACTGTTATACATAGTTATTTTCGTCGTCCGACAGACCGTCGCCACTTAATTTTCGTCCGGAAGAATTACGATTAGAACGCCTTTATACCAAACGCGCTATGGTTAAAAATGAATTTTTTTCTCCTCGACGCTAAAATATACAATTTTTCGTAAACGTTTGACACAATGCAAACTTTCGAAATCCACGCGGATTTGATCGAAAGCGCGTCTACGACAAATTTGACGAATGAACCGAATCCTATAATCGCGTATTATTTCGAATAATAAAAAATATATTATTTCGTTATTTTCCATATGACCGTCATTTCGCGATAAACAAGGCTACGACGAATAAACGAAATATTTCGTCGAAATGTATTCGAATAAACGAGTTCGTAACGTTTTTCCATTCGTAAAAGTATGATTAATCGAAAGACGCGCGCGCGTATCAATAATGCGTATCAAAGGTGTTGTCTCTGAACGGTACGAACGTGACTTCGAAAACGAAAAAGTGTCCGTTTGGCCGATAAAAAATAGCGAAAACTGACGTTTGGACGCGACGACGGTATAAATCGGTTGACGACTTTCTTTAACGGTGTTCTTGGCATCAATCCCGAAGAGGTGCAACAACACGTTTGACGGGCCCGAACAAAAGGGACGTTTCGGTGACGGCGATGTCTTTTTGTTCGGCGACAGACGGACAGTACGGTTTCGCCCGAACCGCGTACGCAAAGGAAATAACCGTAAATATAACGGACGGCCGAGTTTCTGATCAGTGTGTACGTTGTTGATTTTCGATCTTCACACCGGCGCGGGATTTCAATTTAGCCGACGATACGTTCGGCGTGTTGTGTTAACGAATAACAACAATAATTCGTCGTTTGTTTATACAACGCCAGTCGCTGTCTAGTATTGTACGGACGAAACAAACGCCTTGGGTGTTTGCCGTAATTTCGATGGGACGCGGCACGCCGCGTCAGCCGGTTAAAATATGGTCGAACCTAGAAGAGAAACGAACGTATTGTCCAATATGTTCTAGACGAAATAAGCGTCGATACGCGAAGGGATTTGTCGGTATTTTGAAAACTACGGGCTACGTTCGTTTCGATCACGAGAGCGCGGCCGTCGATCAAATCGAATACGAATTAACAAAATACACGTAACGTTTGTATTACGGAATAGTTTCGAAATCCGCGTTGGTAATCGTGGAGAACACTGTGGCGTTTACGCCGTCTGATTTGATCGCCTTTCGTATTCCGTACCGTCTCGTCACTAGTGTTCCCCGTTCGACCGACGGCCGACGAATGGCGCGTACCGCGGGTAATATTGTCGGCGATTGACATTCGTCGTTTAAATGTGGAGGACGGGACACGAATCGCGCGTCGTCCGAAGAGGTACGCCGTTATGGTATACCGAACGCGATAATTCCGAATATACCGCGGGACTTTTACGTCCCGAGTGTATTACTTACGCGACAAACTACGGACCAATTTATTCGTGGTCGAGGCCTTTTGTCGGTCGTACGGTTTTAGGTACCACCGACGCGAAGTTCGCCGTCCGATTTTCCGACGTGCCCTCGGTGCGTTTCCATCGTTTCCACCCCGCGGCCGGTCCACCGGCCGTAACGATACCGACGAGCCGAAACCGTCCGAGGGACACAAACGCGCGCCCGTACGGAAACGGACCCGCGTCGACGACCAAACAACAAACCCCGCGCGTCGCGTCGCCCCAAAAACGGAACCACCGAAATGAAAAACCGTTACGCCTAACGCCGCGCATCGGACGATTACGGCGACCACCACACATCGGGCGCGCGCGATCTATCTGACGACGGTAGGACCTAATCGACGAATTTACGATAAGACCGATTGGCGCCAAAGTTGGTCGCGGATGATTACAATTATCTCGGTCGGTATCGCGTGATTCCCGTCGAATTTTCGTCGTTTTCGTGCCTTCGTCTGTTCACCGCGAACCGAAAATCGTTATTAAAATCCTCAAAACGTTACCGACATGGCCCTTTGGACTGATCCTCGTTCTCGTGCCAGTTATAATTTTTGATCGTTGTGACGGACGCGTACGAAACGGTCGTGACTCGCCTTGGTCGTATAACGATAAAGAGCGAATAAACCGTACCGTTACAAAACCCATACAGAGGAGTACCGTCTACTTTTTACATCGAATCGTCAACATGGAGCGTAAAAGCGATTCGTTAAAGGTAATGTAAATTCGCCACATTTCGCGTACGCTTTTTTCATATTTTTTTTTCTTCGACGCCTTTGTAGTACGATCGTTACGCTTAAATGTATAAATGTTTTATGAACTCGGTGAAAAGTGAAAACATAAATGATCAGTAATGTACTTAATGTATCGTATAGTGTTTTACGATATAGGAATATATGCCTTTTTTTAAACTTAGAAATTGAAACTACAGAACAACTGTAACAAAATATACAACGGTACGAATAATTTATATTTTGAAATTAAAAATGGAAAATAATATTTATTCTACCTATGTTAACAGTATTACATTGTATAAGATTTTATTGAAAATTGAAAATTATATTGTTAAACTCTCAGTAATAATAATTATTTTTTATTCCACACTCGTTTCGTTAATACATTTCGATAACAAAATAATTTGTTGTTTTATACGCATACATATACATATACATATTACCAAGTAATATGATTGTTTGATAATAAGCGAATAAATTGTACTGTTACAAAACCAATACTTATAGCACAGACTACTTTTTACATTAAAAATTGTCAATATGGAGTGCTAAAGCGATTCATTACAGGTAAAGTAAATTTATGACGTTTTATGTAGGCTTTTTTCTTATTTTTTGCTTTAACGCCTATGTAGAACGATCGTTATACTTAAATGTAATTGCTTTATGAAACTAGTAAAAAATAAAAACATAAATGATCGGTAAATAATATTCGTTAAACTTAACATATTATGTGGTATAAGAATAGATGTCTTGTTTTAAACGTAGAAATTGTAACTACAGAACTACCATAATAAAATATATAACCATACGAATAATTTATATGTTGAAATTAAAAATGGAAAATAGTGTGTATTCCACCTATGTTAAGAGCATTACATTATGTACAATTTTATTAAAAACTTACAATTATATTGTTTAATCCTCTATAAGAATAATCTTTATTCTACACTCATTTCGTTGATGCATTCACCTGTCAATCGCTTATATATTTACCCTATACGATAGACAATTTTATTGTTAGAAGTCATCAAAGAACGGCAAAAAGAATGTAGACGAAATAAGCAGAGAAACTCAGCGGTTGGTCAGTGAAGCTCATGTACATTTACCGTATCATAAACCTAAACAAAAAACTTTGAAGGACTTTCTTAACAGAACGAAAATGTCATCAGAATGTCAAGTATCAATAACTGGTTCCAAGAAACATTTACAAAAAGCATGGTAATTAATTAAAAAATTATAATCGAATTTGTCAATATTTCTCAATAATTTCGTATTTATTTTCAATTTGGATAAATTGATTCACTTAAAAATGGAATTATAATTTCTAAATATTAGTCTTTTTTTTATAATGAATACAGTCTACGCGAATGTGTTCAAATTAACTAACGAGTCATTTTTTTTTATACGTGTGTGATCATACCGTTATGTTATTTACGTTATGTTATATGGAATATGAATAAATAACAATAATGGAAATATATTTTTACAATCTACTCGATTATTACAATATTTACTTAATTTTCACATATTATATGCGTTATACCGTGTCTTAGGGAATTTATTGAAAATAAAGAAAAAAATGTAGAAAAGTTTTATAGTGAAGATTGTAGTCAAAACGATGATGATGAAAAATTGCTCTGCAGCAATAATATTATTCAAGATAGAAAGACTATTACATTGGATACTGATGAAAAGAAGAACCGTAATGAAGGTGCGAATTTTGAAATTATTGACATTGTTAACCTTGGTTTAATACACATTTAAGTCGAAATTACTTGCTCTGAACAGTCCACATTTATCCTTAACTGGTTAAGAATCTATTGTTTTGAAAAAATCCGAATGTAAAGTTCGCAAGAATATATCGGCCATTGTATAAAAAACAATTTATCCGTCTTTTCATACGTTGGTGATAGTTTTTACCGACGCGCGTTAAAAACACTTTTCACCAACAAATCGAATATGATGGTTTCATAGACAAAAAAAATATTCCGTTCATTTCACACAATGTATAGCCCACGGTGTTTTTTTTTTTATTCAAAATACGATCGATCGTGTAATTAAATAATGATAAAAATGCGTTTCGTTATTCAGGACATTTTAGCGAAAAGAAAGAAGATATTATATTATCAAAGATCGACGATGATGAAAAAATGAACGACGAACAAAATTCAATAGTGGGAAGTGAATCGTCAATTAATGATATAGTGTCTTCATTTAATACAGATGATAGTAATAACAAGGAAAAAAATACTGGTCCGACATTAAGTTCTGCTGAATTAAGTTTTGCTGAAACCCCTCCGACTCAAGTTGTAACACAGGTATATTAAAAACGTTTTATTCCATACACAAAATGATTCGTGCCCGATTTGCCGACAAATATACCAATTTTATTCGCTTTTAAAAATTGTCCCATTTTGACGTTAATAATATTCGTTTATCATAATAAATAAGTTAAATTTTAATTTAATTTACTTAAATTTTTTAATTAAAAAAATTTAATTTACTTAAATTAATTAAATTAATTTAAATTAAAATAATAAATAAGTTCGCGTTTGTCAGCGTAATAAAATCGACGTTCAGAATGATTTTTCACCCAAAAACGATAAATCTAGTTGCTTTATAAGTAAACGCTTCTTTTGCATAATTTCTACTGTACATTGTGTAGTATAAAAACGTCAGTAGAACATTTTTTGACGTGTAATACTCCGAATAATATAATTATTAAAATAATTAACGAAATGGTTCAAATATCCCGATAACGAATAATTAAGAAGCAAAATTCGTAATAATTTTATAGTATTATTATTATTACATTTTCATTCGTACTTCTAATTTCAAATTATATTTAAAATAAGTATTCATAAACGCGAAAGTTGATCGAGAGCATAAGTTTTATTTCTTAAGTACACGGCGGTTTTGTGTATTATTAATGTTTACGTACTTTTATCAAATAAAGTTTTAATAGGAATAAACAACACGAGTCGAGAAATAATTATTTTAATCGAAAAGAATTAATTTTTATTTCAAAATATTACGATTATGATTACCGATCGATAATTTTCCTACGAAAATTACTTATCAATTGTTGTAGGCCTTTAATAGTGAATTTTAAAAAACTGTGTAACAACAATAATTGTTAGTAAATTAGGAAAACACGCGTAAAATATTAATTTGTTTTTTGTTTTTAGCAAAACAATGAAATTTCTAACGAGTAAGTTTTTAATAATTCGTTCGTATTTCTTTTTCTTAATAAATGTTATCGCCTAATTTATACGTTTTAGTTTGGAAAAACAGGCCGGTTGTAAAGATACTATAAATAAAAAGTATAAATCAAAAAAAAAAATTATGACACAATTTATTAAGAGGATAGATAGCATTTTAGACAAGGAACAAAATATACACAAATCTATTGATGAATCGGACAAAGAAGAAGAAGGTCATACCATTCATATTATATTCTATTTTTATGTACAAACTTTAATTAAAAATAATTATTCTGTTATAATATTTTAATAATGTATAATAATTATTGTATAACATAATATATTTAATATTATAATAATTATTTTACTCTATTCGCAGAGTTTTTTATAAAAAGGAAATCCAAATTAATTATATTATCAGAAAGTAGTGATGATGAAGAGAATGATGATGATGAGAATGATGATAATGAGAATAATGATGAACTAATTACAAAAATTAAATTAACACCCAATTTTAACGCATTATTTAATGAATCTCAAACAAAAATTTCTACTCAGCAACTTATGAGTTTGTGTTCTGGTGAATTCAAAACTCAGCAGTCTGAAGTAAATACAGAAAGTTTAATTTTTAATTTTTTTATTAAAAATATTTTTTTTTTCGTATTCAGGATTGTAACCAAAGTACTGATGACGATTTCGATTCCGAAGTGTATGTATATATATATGTGTATTTAATATATTTGAATTGATATATGTATATTGCGTTTATTATTTATTTCTATTATCTAGTCCACTAGATAACCTTAATAGCAGTTCAGACGATGATACCGGAAAAGTAGAAGAAGAAGAATCAGAAATACCTAAACTAATTTCAGTAAAAGATTTTTTCGATGACGAGGCAGAGTTATCAGAATCGGATTGGAGCTCAGATGAAGAGAATTTAGTTAATGTTGATGATAAATTAGAAGAGGAAGATGGCGACAAAGATCAGATAGACGATGATATTGTAAAAACTGGATTGGACAAAATATTTAGGTGAGTTTCGTTCGAAATAATAAATTGATTTAAATTGATTCGATATTAAACTATATACGTTAAGATGTATTTAAACGCGTTTTTATGTAAAATATTTTCGAGTCCTTGTGTATAATTTATATAATAAAAACAGGCGTCAGCTTTTGGACGATGATCAAAACCAAGTAAATGTGCTCAAAGAAATGTTGCTTGAAGATGGGGATTTACATTCAGATTCTGGACGAAAAAGGAAATTTCAATGGAGCGAAGCTGGTTTGATTATTAATTTGTAATTTGGGTTTCCGATCATAGCTTTGTCTCCTATATAGATGAGAAAAATGATACTTACAAGAGACCATTATTTTCGGATAATGATGACGATGACGAAGATGACGATATTTACAATTACGACTCAATAGATGATTGGAGAAAAGAACGGCTTAAGCGGGAGTCGTATTATGTTAAAGTATTATTATTTGAAATATTCCAAAATATCAATCGATCATTCGTCGAATTCGACATACTTTTCTAATTTAGTTTTTTATTTACAAAAGTGGTTTTAAGGTCTTTTGGAAATTTCGAAAGATGATAGTGTTTTGTAACAATTTAATTGTCAATTTTTCATTTATTTGTAGCGAAGTTTCACAGAGAAAATAAAATTGTCCGTGTTTTCGGTAAAATTTACATAACAATATCCCGTCGGTGTATTCGTTAATAACCAAAACAAACGCCATTTTTAATAAGAGTTATCTGATTATATGTTACGAACGAAATCATAAACTTGCGCTTAAATACTGGACTTTTAAACAATTTTTTCAGAAAAGTAAGTATGACGAGCAATTCAACGATGACGCAGTTTCGTGCGATATTTTACAAACAGCTATCTCCGTCGTGAAAAAGACTCACATTGTACGTGATACAATTACTTAAACGTTTCTCGTCGTTCAAAATTAATATCACGCCGCGTTTGTACGTAATTCCTTATATCGCAGGTAAAATATCAAAATGAAGAAACGAAAGACATTTCAAACGAATTCGATAATAGTCCGACTATTGTTACAACAACAATTACGGACGTCGGCACGGAAGAAAAGCCACAAACGAGCGATAACAGTTTCGCCGATATTCAATTAGTCAATACAGCCGCGTGCGGGGTAATGGGAAAACGCTATTATTTCGTAACCGTACGCGTGCTTGATTCAAACCACTGACGTTTTACAGTTTAACAAAACATTAAAAGGCTCATTCATGAGACATATAAACAGCAGCCAAAACAAGATGGCTACGGCGTTAATGTACGTGAATCAAAGTTCATCTGACGACAAAATGAACGAGGCAGGGCACAAAAGACAGGGCAAAACAGATTGGAAAAAAACGGCTACTAAGAAGAAAGTAATGACCAACCGTCCAATTACGTATTTGTTAAAGAAACTTACGGAGTCGGAGGTGAGTACTACTATTATATAATACATTTGGCAAGTCGTTTAATTGTACATCTCGTTTGTAACGTGTAATAGTAAGTAGTACTAGGGGGTCGTATCGGATTTTTCAATAATGGTGTAGCGTTTCAAAATATGAGGTGTATAAATACATATTTATACGTTACCGTCAAAGACGAATGTCAACGTGTCCTAATTAATAATGCCTTTGATATATACTCTAGCTATTTTAAGAGCGAGATAATTCGTCTCGGTTCAACGAGGCAGACGTTGTTACAGAACCGGTTCGATTTTGATTTGGTTTGTATTTATTTCCGCGCGGCCGAACGACGTTTGAGTTTAGAATTATATATATATATTACCGTTCTACCGGGCGGTGTTTTTTGTTTTACATTTTGCGCTCGAGTACAAAACGGTCTCTCTACCCAATTTCAATACGTTTCGTTTTCGAATGTACGAATTTCGCTTACGTTTTTACTGTACTCGCTATCCGATATGAATGGGTTTAAAAAATAAAATAACAGAGTTCAGTGGTCGTGTTTTCAAAACGTTTCAAATATACCGTTCCGTCGTCGTCACCCATATGGTCGGTTATCGTACGACGAATACGAATTCGTTCGTAATTTTTAACCCGTCCCTCGTCATTTCAACGTTTACCTTGAAACAAACATTAATAGTTGTTAACGCGCGCCGAAATCGAATCTATTCGATCGATAATATTTTCTTGGTGTGTTTGGTGAATGCGATTACTTATACTTTCCAGAACGTTGAGGAAAAAGGACATGGTATCGACCGTCCTAGTCAATAATTTACTAGTGCTCAATCACCTCGGCAGCGTCAAGAAATTAAAAATTAATTTAACAGTGTATTGAAACGATTGAAATACAACGAGTAATTAATCGTTGTAGCGTAAAAAATAAAGTACAAAAATAATTTTAATATTGAATTTTACGAACAAAAATGTCGATTGAGTTTTACTCTTATATGGCGTTTCGGTTATTTTGAAACAACTTCTGATGTATTTTGTTGTTTTTTTTTTTTAATTAGCTTCTAATAAAACTACGATAACTGAACGATTATAAAATATGTGTAAATTATACTGTAAAGAAAAAAACTTTATTTTTTAAAAGCAACCGATTCCAAATAATTTTTTTTTACCGCCAATTTAAATGCTTAAAATGAACGTAATATTTATAATTAGCGAACGTTTAAATATTTTCGATAATTAAAATATTCTTCAATATCTATGTAAACTTATCAGCTTTCATATTTTTACTTCGTTTTATTTATCCGTTTCATACTTGTTTATACAAATACTATAACATTCGCTTAATCTAAAATCATATTAAAAAAGAAAATTGTATTTACCAATAGAATGCGAATTGTAACGTTGTATATTTATCACTTTGCGATGTTGTTTACATATGATTCGAATGTTTCCGATTTAACGTTGAATTGAAAATAAACGATTTTTTTAAGACATGTTATTAGTTTTTTTTTGTACAGCTAAAGTACAATCGTACTTATTCCGTCGTGAATAATGGAAAAACGGTAAAAGACTGCTTTCGTTCGTCGAGCGAATTTGAAATTGAATACCTTGTATCAAAGGGTCCTTTGTAAAAAGGAATGGGAGTTTTGACGAGAACGGGAAACATAGGATTAGATGTGGGTGGATCAGAAACGTCTGGTGTTCTGTGCAATAAGAGAATTCCGACTGAAAGGTAAATTCTATAGGAGTGTAGAGCGAAATAGAGTGAAGCGGAGGTTCAGAACAAAATTGACCAACTCAAAAAATAGCCGGGAAAGAGATGAGAAAGATACCTACGGAAAATGTTCGCCGTAATAACACGGGTAAGAAATCGACAAGTTTTTGACGCAACTGCGCGTCCTCCGGTAGCAACGTTTCCGGTATATTTCGATTAATATTTTTGCACCCGCGCCCGATTTTAAATTAATAATCAACGAACATAAAACTCGACGTTTTATACGCAATACAAATAATAAACACGATAATTGGAACATTCGTTAAAAACTCCTTTTATTATTACGATTATTTTGAATTAAAAAGTACGAGTTTCATTCGGTTACGTAATACCCGTCGGCTTTATTTATTTATATTTTCTTCGTGTTTTTTTTTTTATTTGCGTGGAAGTATTTTCATTAAAAAAAGACAGTTCCTCACGAATGTTTGTATTTATTCGCGACTTACAACGACCGACCGCAGCGGATACATTCGAACGACTCACCCTTGCAGTCGCAACGTTGCCGTTACTAATGTTGTGTTATCGTCGTCGTCCTCCGATAAATAACGATCAAAATACAGACGACGACAATAACTCACGGAAAACATTACCACATATAAACTTTTTTTTTAAAAGTCCGTGTAACGGTCACCGGAAATAATGACCGTCCTACAGGGATGACCGTTGATGTAACGCTGACACCAAAATGGTCAGTGTTCCGGAAACGCGTACCGTTGACTGTATTATAAATATTTTAGGACGATAAATGAAACCGTCGAGTTTACTCTGAATTTATGATCTTATTAACGAGAATACGTAAGAACGAATTTGTGTAATACACTCCGCGAATGAACACTCCCCTTCTCTGGTCACTATATATGACTGTCCGTCATGATCACGGGAGCTTTTACCATTTGTATAGCCGTCGGTATACGCTGATCAGACAGATTCTTCGAGCTCGGACCCTCCTACCGTCACGTCGGCAGTTCGTTCATAATTATTTACGTATCTATACATATCGCTCGTAACACAAAATTATACTTATATTACTCGGAGTACAACATTGTTGACAGAATACCTCTCTCAGGTGAGTAAAATTTGCTAAATAAAATACCAAATACGTAACACGTACGAATACAGGTACTAAAACAATGTATTCGTGACCTATTATAATGTAGGTACAATTAAAATTTTCAAAAAATGTGTAATTTACTTACGCGTTAAACGTAAATATTAAAATTAAAAAAAATCGAATTACGTCGATTCGGTTCAAATTCGTGTTTATTAGTCGAACGATAATTTTCGACCGACTCGTCACATTGCGTACGAGTCTTTTCCGCTAAAGTTTTGCAGGCGTTCTCGCTGGGATGCCATTGAAAAACCTACACGCACTTCGAAACGTTCTCAACTGACATTGACCACTAAAGGGAGCTACACACACGTTTAGTTAAAACTGAGCGATTCGACTGTAAAATTCTGTGTAAAAAATAAATCATTCTAATGGTTAACATACACACACACACACACACACCTTCAGTTAAAACTCAACGATTCAACTGTAAAATTCTATGTAAAAAATAAATCGTTCTAATGGTTAACATACACACACACACACACACACACCTTCAGTTAAAACTCAACGATTCGACTGTGCAGCAGAATATATTGTTTAGTCCGTAGTACAGAAGTAGTCGTAGTAATAAAGTCGTTGTTTAAGAAGGCTACACCACACGTTCGATTAAAACTCAACGGTTCGACTGCACAGTTTTATCGATCGTTATTTCGGATCAATGGCGCAGTTCTAAAAGCTACGACGTTTTAACTTACACAGGTCGATTTATCTATACAGATTTAACTGTTTTGTCGAATCGCTTAGTTTTAACTGAACGTGTATGGCCCTCATTAATGAAATACACAGTCGCAGACACGTATTCATCGCGTTATCCACATCATAAATGTTCCGTAAGATAAACCGCCGAAAAAAATTTTAAAATATGTAATTTAACATTTTCCCATTTGACATAATTTTATATTTTGATCGGTATTTAGAGTGCTCGCTATGTAGATGTGTTAATGTATTTTTCCAAAACAATTGACCGCTACATAAAGATGGACGTTAACGAAAGTTTTACTGTACGTTGGCCACATTATCCATTCATCGTTCACAGTCTATAAACTAAATTTAGACTTTTAGAATTATCACGCCCGCCTACGCCAATAATAAACGAATAATACACATGTGTATATATATATATATGTACCTATCCAAAAAGTAAAAATACTCGATTTCTGTATATTTTAAAAAAATTATTTAAAAACATAAACGGTTCAAAAGGCGGGAAAGTTCTATGAATGAGGAAGGCATCAAAAAGCTTGTGCCACGACTCACATAGGACAATCCCTTTGGATTACGTGGAAAAATAAACGATATATATACGCATACGATATTCCGTAATTTTTTTTAAAAAACTACAAAAATTTAGTACTTTTACTTTCTGGATATGTCTCGTGTGTGTGTGTGTGTGTGTATATGCTTTTATGCTATAAAGCAACGCGTAACGTGTAGACTTGCCCGTAAACGGACCAAGTTCGAGAATTGAATTTCCCGTGAACCGAGTAAAATGATCGCGTCGAATAGATCTGATTAACACAATGTACAAACATTGAATGTAAATTAATCGGAACGTCAGAAACAGTTGGCGGATTGGAGTAATACGTAAACCGTCAACCAGAACGACGAATAACATGGAAACACGAGCGAACCGATGACGTCCGCTGACAGCGACGACGAAACTCGGGGAAAAATAGTCGGGCGCCATTGAAAAGCGGCAAATATCGGCTGCCACTGGATAGTACGGCGAGACGGTTCGAACGAGGTGGACAAGACCGGTAATAAAAAAAAAAAAAAGAGGAAATCGCGACGATTTCACTCGGCAACAGTAGTAGATCGGATTTTCGAACGTACATTAATGTATCGAATTACTAAAAGTTATTATCACGTCGATTTGATCGCGTGACAAAGCGAGTTTATAGCAAAAACGTTGGTGTTGAACGTCTCGTTTTGTTTCGTAAGTCCCGTAAGGGTTACGTGGCAATTTTTCGAGTACTATACAAAAATACATTCACTTACCCGGGGTGGGGTGGAGGGACGTGTGTAGTTAACGTTTGCGACGAACAACTCGCTTCAAATTCGACGCCGACGAAACGCGTCCCCCCCGCCCCCCCCACTCGGGGCGCCGTTAGTCGACGAAAAATATAATAGGTAAAGAGCGTACGCGTTAATTTACGCGCTACGCGTACCACTGGGGAAATACCGTACGCGGCCGAAACTATTTTCGTCGTGGGTGGTGCGTGTACGCCAACGTCCGTGGCGATCGCTTCGACCCACGCGTGTACGTTAATCGTTTTAGTGCCGCGAACCGTGTCCGTCGCCGTTTTATTTACCTTGGTTCGTAATCGTCCGTTACCATTACCGGCGTTCCGGTGACGGACCCCATCAATGGACGTGAGGAACCCTCCGTCCGTTCGCTTTTCGTTTCCGCCGCATACACGCCCGGGCCGCCTCGCTATACACCACGCGGCGAACGATTTACCGCGCCAATCCGTCCGGGCACAAACTTAATACGTCGCTGTGCCGCGATTACGTTCCCCGCCGATTCGAATGTACGCGCCCCGTCTTTATGGGAAACTTCAAATCAAACGCAAACGGTACAATACGCACACGCCGAGGGTTTTCGGTGGCCTACGGCTGAAAACGGCCAGCGACGTGACACCCATAATATCATGCACATACCCATTTTGTGCCGTTGTGCACAATTTTAGTGGACAAATTTTGAAAAGAGTAACTTTCAAGAGTATCGTTCAAGCGTTACTACTATTTGGTGATTGTAGGCAAATGTGCGAAAGACCTAGCGTTCATTTCGATTACTCGCACGGCTATTGACGAAGAAGATCGAAATAATAATAAAATTAAACCAAAGCGAAACATTGCTGTTCAACTAAATAAGTTGTTCAAAGAAAGTAAGTATAAATTCGACTGGATATTATTTGGAATCCGGTAAAAAATTATCATTTTGGTCTTACCGTAAAGTTTTTATCGAACCTGAAGCTTCTGAAACTATATTACACACACACACACACACACATCTATAAATACACAATGATTACAATTTTAATATATTTATTTTCAAAAAATATGCACAATTTTATTTATTATTTTAATTTTTAATTCGTTGGTACAATGAGTAAAAAAAAAAATGACGGGCAAAACAATAAAATGTTCGGTTAGTATATTGTATTAAAAACAAAATGCTTCGAGATTCTACCAATAATAATTGTCGTTTTTGTTCCTTAAAACAAATTTTACACGAATAAATAATTTAAAATTCGATCAATTTTAATTACTAACTTATTCTAATTTAAGTATTAATAATACTGTTATCCTTTAAATATTTAATTAATCGTTCAAACGCCAAAATGATTCATCATTCATATATCAATTTGACAAAGTTAGCTGGACTCTTGTGAAGTTCAATTGTCTCCAAAAATTTGGAATATGCGTTCTTCAAAGCCATTAATTTGCTCTAAAATAAATTATTAATAGGAACGAATTTAATAAAAAATAACATAAACTCAAACGTATAATTAATCAGCTACTTACTCCAAAATTTGTATTTTCATATGATTCTTCTTCATCTTTTAGTTTTTCTATCGATATAATATAAATATCAAATATACACATATATCACAACATTACATAATACATATATACATATTTAATAATTACCGTATAACTTGTCGATAAATTTATCAACTACCTCAAAGAGGATTTGAACGATAACTTCATATTTCATTTTTATAGTTTCCCTGACTATTTCATTTGTAAAATATGAAGCGATATTCAATCCAGTCCTGTTAAATTAAACAGACGTTTTATTTACCTGATTTCGTGACAAATATTGTTCAAAT
This sequence comes from Geopemphigus sp. TES_GeoC_2020, assembly GCA_025469175.1. Lineage (NCBI taxonomy): Eukaryota > Metazoa > Arthropoda > Insecta > Hemiptera > Aphididae > Geopemphigus > Geopemphigus sp. TES_GeoC_2020. Next base: position 30,900 of record JAIPRN010000826.1, on the reverse strand, counting down.
AAAATAACACGTTACATAATTTGTTCGATAGAACTTTCAATGTCTTCATAGACGTCCTGGAACGAATTAGGGTAATAAACAGATCTAATAAATACATCGATACCGTCAGACCCTTTCCTGAGTGATTCGAAAAATTTATTTTCAATTATTGTTTCGTCAGTGATCATGCTGAACAAAAATGAAACGAACATTTCAGTATGATAAAAAAATTAACGTTACAACAATATTCTTTGTCGAAATACGGAATCAAAGGATATACACAAATACGACTTACCTCAATGTATTCGGATTCAACGATAACCATTTGGGGTCCAAATAACATATATTTATTGGTTGTTGATAGGTGAAGTGGTTTTTAATGATAAACAATTCCGGAGGCCAATAGCTCCTTACTGAGCCATTTGAAAGTTTCACCAATACCTAATTTAAACAAAATTTAACAATCAACGGCAATTACAACGAGACAAGTAACGCAAAACAAATTTACTTTGCCGTCCTTCCCAACGCTCAAATATTTTCCAAAAACCACGTTGCTGCTTGAATCTACTGAAATCACATTTTTTGTCACGACGAAAGTACCTAATTTTATATTGAATACTGAATGTTGTACCAATTTGTATTTGCTTTCTCTCGTGTTGGAAATTAAAGATGTCCTAAAAAAAAACCGAACAAAAATCTGGTTTAATATCTAATCGTCGGAAATGAATATCGAACATGTAATGAATGGATACATACATGAAAGGTTCGGTGATATTATACTCAAACCACTTTATGCGAACACTAGAGGAGCGTTCCGCTTTACAAGCGCAGTCTATCATGCCATAAACATTTACATCATTCTGGTACATTTCATTAGATTTGTCTTTCACAAAAATACCGGGTTTGCACTCCAAAGAAAATGTGTTTAATTTCACCGGGTATAGATCAGTCGATGCTACTCCTATATCTTTAGTACCATCCTACGAAAAAACTCAGTTATATGTTCAGAAGTTCAGAAATACGTTAAGCGGCATTATTGGAAATCCACAGAAATGACGAAACAATACTCACTTCCCATATAACATTAACCACTGTTTTGCAGAAGATAACCTCGACTACAATTTTCAAGTCCTCTGCGCTTGAAGTTTTAACTATTGAGTGATAACATTGTTTATTCGTCTCTATTTTCCGAAGTACAGGATTACTTTTTAACCCTTGAGTTTTCATTTCATTTTGACGAATATTATCTGAAAATAATTTCGGTTTTCAAAATGCGTACAATGAAAAGAACACTGTATAATATGCACACTGAACCCTACAAATAAATTTGGTACTTTTATATGTTCTTAAATAAGATTTTTTGTACCATTGCATCCAAAAGACAACAATTAATAAATATAATGAACCCTAGTAAGAAAATGCTTCGTTTTTAAATAATTAGAGGATATCAAATCCGATAAATTATTTGTAAAGCGATTAATAGATTTCTTTTAAAAGTAAATTTTGTACATAAAATATACAATTTATAACTGTATTATTAATTGTAATAGATAGCCTATAAATATGAAATGTTACTTGTGTAAAGTGGTCTACATTTGGATTTTAACGAATAATAATTTTGTTACATACCGTTTACTTCCAAATGCGTGGCTGTAAATTGGCGCTCTACAAATTATAATTTCATAATATTAATAATAATACGAGTACTTCTTATAAACATAATTATTAAACATGTAAAATAAATCTAAGAAATATACCAACAAGTTAATCATGAAGTATAAATTATTTTAATAATAAAATAAACAAAAAGTTGAAAGAGAATACAATTTGAATATAATAATATAAAATATTTAATTAGTTACGTTAATAACCATTATACCTAACTAAATGATTCTTATCATTATCATTTTATCATTTAAAATAATTAAACAATATTTTACTTCAATTAATGTTGGTGTATATTATATAGAACTACAAGTATAGTCATCTTTGTTTATCAATTCAATAAATATTGTACTTGTTAATAAATATACGATACTTACGTCCAACATTATTTTGAAATCTATGTTTAGGTCCTTTCATTTGCGGTAATTTAATATCATCAGAAGGTCTTAATAATTTTTTAATATAATCTTCAATTTTTATGAAGACATCAGTCGGTTTAATAGTATATAATTTGTGGTCACCCAAACAAATTTTACGTAACGACAATGAATATAATCTAAAAATATAATTAACATTATCATAAAAATTTGTTACTAAATATTTAATGTTATGTTAAACTAGTGTTGTATTTTATAGGTACTTTTCTAAACTTTTTCCAGTAATTAAGTTTGGCGGTGGAGTAGATTCATTCATTAATGATCGATAACATTGGTTATTAGACCATTTAACTTGAACCGAAAATACTTCTACATGAAGAACAGCAATTTCAATACACTAAACATATTAATCCCAAACGTAAATTAGAATACAAAATAATTCAATTATAACATATAATATAACCTTAGTGAGTATGTTAGTATCGTTGCTCTCCAATGCATTATCCATCGCATCCGTTTTTTTTCGAAATATAGCGTTAGTTAAAGTTCCAATATGGCATTTCACTTTTTGTCCTTTATGGAATTGACAAAATACAGAATCACCCAAATCAAAAGGCTATGTGATAAAAGTTAGATAATTAAAATAAATATCTGCAAATAATTCTCCTCTTAAAACACATTCGCTTACAGTATTTTCATTTATGTTAATGAAATCGTCTTGAAATGGATCTTCAATTGCAAAAATAGATCCATCATCAGACATAAATATAACTCTATATATGACATCAAAGATTTCACCAAACCACAAATCATAAACCACTAGATTACCAACTTTCAACATCTAAATAAAGTATAGAAAGCGATTAATAATCATTACCGTTAGAACACTGTATAGGATAAAATTGTACGATAATGTTTGAAAATGCAAAATAATTGATCGTTGTAAGACGAACAATATATACTTATTAACATTGGGCTCGTTAAGATATTTAATGAAATTAAAAATACATACATTCTTGCTATTAAGTTCTTCGCCGCAGACGTTTTCTATTATTCTGCTCGTATTGATTACTCTCACCGTAGAGGACACATTGACACTCTCACAATAACCTATTCGACTTGGTTTGTCACCATCGTATTTATATACCGTATCGCCTGCCGTAAACGGACGGTCTACCAATGTAACCTAATTAAGCCAAAGCCATTGCAATTAAATTTGAAACCATCGATACTTAAGATGACCGACTAACCTTATTAGCCAAAATCATTTCTTTACGTCCATCCGGGTGCCACATTACTTCGACGGTTTGTTTATTATTGGACGGGACTTCAGGTTTAAATTCTTTTGAGTACAAAACCAATCCATAATGTGTGGCGTTGGACTCCGGGCACGTAACAGACACCGTGTCTCCATAAAACAGACGAATGTCTTTTTCTTCCATTATATCGTCGTTGTCGTCGCCGCGTGTAATTTATAGGCACGTGTAATAAATAACGGCGGCGGCGGCGGTACGTCCACGGCAACACGCGAAATCTAGAACCACCGCGATCGTACGATTCCGTTTAAACGTGTCGGACGGTGACAAACGAACGAAAATAAGTAAAATACGGGTAGCCGAACAACCAAAACAATGATAACGTTTTACGATACAAAGACACTCAACGGATTCTTGTAACAGACAAACGGCGAAATATTTCTCGTCTAAGAAACGATCGGTCGGTACACCGTGGAGTGCGGGGGGGGACCGTCGTACCGCGATATAACCAACAAAAAACGGACGAAATAAATATCGCGTCCGGGTACTCACGTGATTCGCCGGAAGTCGTTGTCGGGCGCGTAGCCGATCGATCGAAATAATAATAATACGGTACAGTCGCGGCGACACGAAAATGTGGTTAAGTCACTACGTAATCACAAAATGTACAGGTACGCCAACATAATGTGATCGAAAACGAGAGGGGGCCTAGTATGACGCGTTTCATTAAGGGGACCAGAGTACGCGACAAAAGGCGAGGCGATGAAGGCCGTCGGGCGGCGGTGGGTGTGGCTGCGGTACGACGCGTCGGTAGCGCGAAAACGACGCGAGCGCTCGCCGACTGAGTTCCGAATAACGTTTCGCGACTAACGTTGGGTTAGCTTACGAACAACGAGAACGACGGATTTAATGGACGCGAATTTACGTTCCACAATGACCCGCGCGTAAAAAAACACTACGGACGTTAAATGACTACTACTTATCGACCGTAGAAACGATGTTGTTATCGTGTCCCTTCGAAGCATAAACAACGTGATAGCATGACTACTACAACTGGTACTACGTTACCACATATGGTTTATCTTGGTAACAACAACGTAGTATGGTTAGTGATAAATATCGAGTAGTTAACGATTTTTTGTTAAGAAGATCTACGCAGTGTAATAATCAAAAAAAAGACTTTATCAATAATATTTCGGATATAAAGATATGATTTTTATATATATATATATATATATGTTATTTATTTATCGTTACGAACCTTTGCGAATATTAGTATTACGTTATGAAACAGTACTAAGTAACTGCCATTTAGGCAAATTCCTGCTTGCCGTCTAACGATGGTCCGATAGTGTGCGACGTCGTCGGTCGAGTCGTCGATGCACCAACGAGTAGCCGTTCTTAAATATTCTAATACCATAATAAACGTATACGATAACAATTGCTATTTGCTCGACTCGTTTAACTTATCTGACTTTAAACGACTCGTGCGCTCCTGAACGAACCCATCCGGCGGGTTCTTCATTTGTCCAACCGTCTCAGCGGTCGGTGCACGACAATATGTATATATTTACAGTCAACGGGACACGTCCGTATTGTGCTTTCGACAATGAATGGGATAGTAAAATAGCCGTAAACTGCGACGTTGTTCTCTTCTTTGAAGAAGCGAATTTATTAAAGGCGTCGGCGCGTCTTTCGTCAAATATTCGATATCGTCCAACGACCGAGTTACGGCGGTTTCCCTTTTTTACGCTCCGTTTCGCGAGTTACGACTTACAGTAGTGATTCTTAAGACGAAAACACTCCCTAGTGAACGTACTAGAATTGTTCCATCTCGGTCTGGTGGTTATCTGGAGGGTCACTGGTAGATTGCTCTGGGAATTCTCGACTTATTCTATATAATGTGGACAACAAAATTAGTAGTTCCCCGACGACGCCATGTAGATGATAATGTATTAATCGCGCAACGTACGTGTTTCGAAGTCGACTCAGTTTCGCGTCCATACCGCCATGCGCGAACTCGATTCGCCAAAAAATAACTCGCAGTTCGAGCTTTTCTCGGTTAGCGGTCGCCGGAATTTTCCACTTACGAAAAACAAAACTACAGCGAATACTCTTTGCCTAACGAATCTTAAGGGATCAAGAAATTTCATTCGTAATAAAGAGCGCTTACAAAAAAAAAGAACGAAATTAAAATTACGCGTTAAAGGCGGGTACGTACGTATTTATTATTTTTACGTTACGCCAGTAATATTCGAGCTACACGCGACGTTTTCCTTTTACTCGCCATATTCGCTGCTGATCAGAGCGCTACAGTTATCACGCGTTTAACGTTAGACGTTACGTCGGCAATAAAATGTACGTACATATTCGACATCGGCAAGTAGATAATGAACGAACGTAATCGTTTTCGCGAATGTCGGCATTTATACCGATTCGTTTATGACTTATACCACGCGAATCGTATTGAAGAAAACGTAAAATATTGTTTCGTCGTCGAGTGTTTTGAACGGGTGAATGAATCGATTAATAAAAAGCAAACCAACCGTTATAACGTAATGTTTGCGGTGCATAGAGCTTTGTTAACGGTTTCGCTATGCCACGATTTGTATTATTACGAAAACGAAAGATGGACAGTGTGACTGTTTTTGACGAGGAGGCCTTTCACGCGTCGACGTACTTAGTGTCGCGTATTTGATAAAAACCGAGTAATCCGCGCATGTGGATACGACGCGTCGGTCGGCGTACGATACCGAATCGGCAGCGGTCGAACGGGGCCGTTTTAAGAACGATTTCATCCGACTTTTTTTGGGCTAAGCGGGAAACGCGCCGGTCGCGTAATAACGATATTTGCGGCCGAGCGTTATTAGGTACTATTATACTTCGACACGCGACGAAGTAAACGGTCCGCGTCGTCTTCGGTAAGCGAATTCGTCAAAAGTTCGTACGGTACGTCGTCAAATTGGACCACGTTCGTTCCGGAGGTGTCGGATATATCGATTTATTGTTCCGTACGTAATTTCGTTTTTTTTTTCTAATTTTCCGTTATCGGATCATTGTTCTGTTCGTAGAACGGACCCGACTTCTGTGGCTCGTTTAGATCGTAACGTCGTATTCGTCGATTGTTACGAACACAACGCTCGACCGCAATTTAAAACTCGAGAAACAACGAACGGAAACGCTATACGACCATTGCGTCCAGGAAGTGCCGGTTCGGTTGTAATTTTCGACGTAAAAGCTGTAGCGACGGATAAACGGACGAACGCGTGTTAGACTCTCGTGTCCGTCGTAATAATAGTGTACAAACGAGGCCCGTAGAGTGGCGGATATTACCAAAATACGTCGTCCAAAGGCGGTAGCGAACGATCGATTAAAAGTAAAACGCCATCGTATACGCCGAACGACAAGTTATGCGCCCCCGTAAGCTAAATATGAGATTGGGGGGGGGGGGCAATAGGGAGGCGCTGTCCGTTGCATACGAAAATTGATAACGTCCCCGAATCGACGTCGTCGGAATTCGTACGAAAAGTTCGACGTCGTCCGTTGTCGCGGTTCTCTGGACGCTAACAATTGCTACGCTGGTTGCTCGACCGCGACCTAGAGAAGGATCGCGAATAATTCTCGAGCACGAGGCCCCGCGTTCGCCAGTTTGGGAACCCGTACACAACGCGGCCAGTTTCTCTGCTAACAATTCGATAGATAGCCGCCCGCCGTCGGGCAAACAAATCGGTGCTCACTTCAACCGTAGCGGTCGAACAATTTTGGCGAGCGTTCTTTATCTGTCTCCCTCCACCCTATCCACCGGTACAACGGGCGAACGGCGTCGCCATTCTCGCGCGTATACTTCGTCGGTACACGATTGATGGGCGGATAGTCGGAAGAGAAAGAAACCCGTGATTGCAGCACATTCTACGCAGTATCACGTTACAGTGTTCCACTTTCTTACGACGTTTAATTCCCATCCTAAAGCATCGCGAACGTATGTGCGACAGAACTTATGGCTAGACTGTATACTTGTACAATACTCGAAAATTGCCACCGCGAATACAACGCGGCGCTTTGTTTGTGTTAACGCAGTGTGTTGTGTGTGTGTGTGTGTGTGTGTATGTATGTGTATTTGTATGTGTATTTGTACAGCTAGCGACTGTCGACAACAATTCGTCGATTTGTTTATATTATAAATCGGAAGGAACGGTGTGTCGTATTTTGTCTACGGTAAACGCGGTCGCCATTTTGGTATAATTAATCGTGCCCCCCTTCTCACCGGTGCAACCGAGCCACTTCATCTTCGGGTGAACCAAAACGCCGCGAGTCGCGGTCCGAGCGTGCGGTGTGTGTGTGTGTGTGTGTGTACGTACGTTGTTGTACAGTCAGCGAACGGGTTGAAATGGCCACCATGTTGAAATGGTATCGGCACTATTGTTACACCTATCCGATCCCAATGAGTCTCGTCCAAACGGGTGTGTACGCGTAGTTGTAAATGGACCGGCACGGAGAACGTAATTCACGCGACTTTTGTTTTGCCTTAGGTGTTCTGTTCGGCGCCGGCGACCTGTCGTCCCAGTGCGTGATCGAGAAACGCGGACGGCGCGAGATCGACTGGTTGCGCACTTTGCGGTTCGGGCTCATCGGTTGCGCGGTCGGCCCGTCGCTGACCAAATGGTACGGGCTGTTGGACAAGCTCAATACGGGGAACACGGTATTGGTGGCGGTCAAGAAGGTATTGGCCGATCAGTTGATCGCGTCGCCGATAGTTTGCGGTACCGTGATGTTCATGAGCGGCTTGATGAACGGCGACGAATGGCCGCAGATCTGCAAACGGTTGAATGACAACTACAGTACCGTGATGCTCAACAGTTATATGGTAAGACCGGCCGTTGTCCGCCCCTTCGTGCCGCGCGATTCGTCCCAGGGACGACGAACGCGCGCGATCGTTTCATTCACTCCGTCCATTAATCGACCGTCTCGGTTTTCGCCGCAGTTTTGGCCGGCCGTTCAGCTTTTGAACTTCACCGTCATCCCGGCACCGTACAGAGTTCTGACGGTACAAACGCTGTCAGTGGGCTGGAACACGTACCTGTCGTTCGTGACCGTTGGCCGCGCAGCAAACAAGGAATGATCGTCCGCCGTCCCGCACCCGGATGGAACTTCGCGGTATACTTTCGCGTAATAATAACATTTATTGTGTCGGTAACGAACCTGTACCGCGGTTACTATTAAAGTTGTTCGTCCATTAATGCGTTTTAATTATTCGGCGCGACGGTCAGGTCGTCGAAACGCCGCCTCCTCTTCCTTCCGAAAACCAAAAAAAATTCTCGCGAATATGCGCCTCGGTAAGTGTGTATATCGCGTAATAATTCCGTTTTCGGATTTTGGTCGCAAAGCGTGACCACCACCGACTATAGTTCACTACGAGGAGCTAGTTAAATAAAGCCCGATGATTCCACCTCCTCCGGGTAAGTTAGGTTACGAAACTTTGCGTTCGCAATAACCGCCATTCAAGGCCACATACGCACGTTTCTTCCAGCGTCGCTGCTATTCCTGAAACACCTAACCGTACGAGAGGGGGGACGAGTGTACGTCATATCGCGATAGTCGAAAAACGTAATCACTTTCTCCACATTGCGTTTCGTCCTGCTCTATCGCAAGACTAACGACACCGGAAACGCGTTCGTCTAGTCGTAGGTTGTTTCTCGTGCGCGTTCCCATAGGAGCTTTTTGCCACGGAACACACAACATTTAATCGCGAATGGCGCATGACATGACAATATTTAGAGGAGATTTTCGAACTATAAAAAAATTCTAAACGATACCATCGTTCGCGCTCGCCAACGTTCGTTTCTCTTGAAACTTTAACTGTTAAATGTTAGAACATCACATTCGCGCACCGAGAGCACCGCGTACGGTCAACTTTCGCTACGGCGTCGGTCCTCTTGGAACGTCGCTCGTTTATTATGTTTCAAAAACAGATATTTCCGATACTTAAAAGCTCGAGTATTTCGGCAATACAACGGAAGGTGAGTAAAATGGTTTAAGTGACTGAGCTTTGAACGTATCACTTTTATATTATACTAAAACTGACGCGAACATTGGCCTAACGTATTATAGGTGGATTACTTTTGAAAATTTTCAAACGATAATTTTCCGAAGTAGTCTTTTACGAATTTTGAAACGTATAACTGACTTTTAAATTTGAGATTTCGATATTTTATAATTTTCGTAACCAACGAGAGCGTAGATACAACGTTTAATCCGTCGCTAAAAATCCAATCGCGCAAATTATTAATTCGTAATTATAAGGCACAAAGTATTTGTGTAGCGAAAACCGACCGACAGTTACAAAGGTCGCGTTAATTTTTATAACGTTTTCGTATTTCAACAACACTAGTTGCAATTGAAAATGGAAATCCGTTCAATCGTTAGACACCAGGCTGAAAAATGTATGGAAATATACGCAGTTTACACGGAATTAGAAGATTTGTTTTTATTAAACGTAACAATAAATGTACAATACAGGGCGTGTAAAAAATACTCGCGGAAATATTTTACAAGTCTATAAGGCACAAAATCTATTTGTAAAACGAATAAGAAACGAATACTATTAAACGCAAATACTGTACGTCCATACCGACAGATGACGAGCGCGTTAAGGATAAGTAAACAAAATACGCGAATCATTGTGATTGAAATAGGAACAAAAATTGCGTAATCCACTGAAAAACGGCACAATCATAAAGAAAGAGACGTAAAAGGCGGAACATTTTACGCGGAAAAGAAAATGGAATCCGGGACTGTTCGTCGTGTACAACGGTCGCGAAATATTAGAGAACAAAAGAAAACCGGTTAAAGATACTAAACAGTAACGGGGAAAAGAAAAAAAAAATCGAACGTCGCGGATTTTGGGTTGGCCTATAAATAATAAAATTCGTGTACAACACGAGCGTCTAAGTACGTTTATTCACGCACGAAGAAGCGAAGTATAAACGAGCACCGTCGGCCGATTGCAAACGAACGGGAGTGAACAAGTTGGCGGTTTCGACGTGTTCCGATGTGGCGGCGGTAGTATAACTGACGGCGTCTGTGGCGGAGGTCGTAGTATAAGTAATGGCGGGGGAGGCGATCGTCAAGTTCGAGACGCGTGGTGGAAAAGCGACAGTGGCGGCGGTTGTCGTCGTCTGGTTGCCGGTGGACGAGACGGGTGGAAAAACAGCGATAATGTTCGCGGCGCCGGTGATAGAGACGGTGGCGGCGGAAGCAGCGACCACGCGTACGGGCGATAAGATGGCGGGCCGCAGGACGTTAACTGGCGTCAACTTCCAGACTTGCGCCGTTTTGCAAATGACCCGACCGACGGTGGTCACGGGTATCCATTTGGCCTGGGTCGTCTTCGCGACCGTCACGTATGGTAGCGAATTGATTTTGCGGGCGACGTACGTGCGCCGCGTCACCGTCGGAGCGGCGGGTGCCGCGGACGGGACAACGACGGCGGCGGCGGTGGCGGCTGAAGGCGTCGCCACCAGTTTTACCGGACGGCGGATGGCGGCGCGCGACGTCGCATCCAGCCGGACGTACTTTTTGGGTACGACGTTGACCGCGGCGTTTCGCCGCGACTGTGCTTTTTTCGGTGCCACCGGCGGCGATACGCTCGTCCGTTCGGGCTTCGGTTCCAACCGACCCGAGGCCATCACCGGCTTCAGGACTCGCTGCCATTTCATGGCCGATTGTCCGGCCGCGGACGACGATCCGGCCGACGACGATTGTACGGTGGTCGTCGGCGGCGGCTGCCTAACCTGTTTGGCGGCGACCAGAACGGGAAAACGTCGTTATTTCCACGCGTATTTTCCTACCCCATCCCGTTTTTTGTACTTACCTTTGGCCGCCGTATGGGCAACACCGGTTCCGTCAACTGTTCACGACTAGGTGCGCGCGGTACCGCCGCCGGGTCCCTGATGGGGAACCGAGGCACGCGCAAATTTTTGTGCTCGCAAATCCTGCGAAAAAGGGACAAATTACGCCGATTTCTCCGTCACTTTCGTCGAGAACACGATAAAAACGCGCGACCGTTCTACCGACGTTCACTACATACGCTTTAGCCAAATGACGTAGATTATTCCGCGATTATTTATAAACACCCATTCGCCGTTCGATAAACGCGAAATTATTATTATTTTTTTTTGATAGCTACAAACTGTAATATCCAACGATTATAAAATAGAAATTCCGGATAAATGAAATACAGTGAAAACATATCAAAAAAAAAATGTATAAGACAACAAAACACTTGCAGGTTAATGTGAGATTAACGTACATACACATACATAATGCTACAACTGAAAAGAATTATTTGATTATTGAATTCCCGACGAGTCGATTAAAAATATTTACGAGAAACGTGTAAATAGTAATAGAACCTGTAAATTGTTTAGTAACGTCGATGTGTAGATTTTAGATAACCAGGCTTCGGAATAGCCAATAAATCGCGTAATATATCGTCGGTATTTGATTTTAATTAGAAAAAATAGAAATACCTTTTTATAATGTCGGCACGGATCTCCATTTTATCAGAATTCGAATAGATGACTTGATGTATTAAATACAATCGACAAGTTTGGCAAACCAAGGATTTCAGATCTAATTTAACTGAAATTCCATCCATAAGGAGCATTTTTTGAAACACTTTTATTTGGAAAATTTCTAACTTATATTTTTCCGGGCTTTGAATTCCGCACAACTGGCATTCAGTAAATTTCAATATCTACGGGAAAAGTAATTAATAATTTTATTTAATCGAAAACTCGTCTTCAATTAGACGTGACAAAGTTATTGCGAAACTCGTCTAACCTTCTTATGATGTAAATCGCAAACATTTATTGAATTTGTGGTATCGGTCCAAATTTTGAACATAATCTGGAATTGATAAAAAAACGTACATAAATATACGTCGAATTGGTAATTCATACCAATTAATGTAACAAGGAAGTATCTAATCTACGAACGAACTACATTTCCCTCATACTCGAACGGGGAATTAAATAACGAAATACGAATACGACGATAATTATTTACGGTATATTAAGGCGATAATGATCGCGGAAAACGGTTATTCTATTATTTTCGTTTCGACCGAAATATCCATTGGAAACTAATAACGAAAATAATATTAAACTTACTACCGAGAGAAACGATTAAATATTAAATATGGCGTTTCGTCACAGTAGAGGCGAATTATGAAATTAAACAAATATTCCATTCGTAGTTCGTGCGTAGGCACAAGATAACTGTTGCCCACCTCTATAAGATTAGTGAATACCCCTCGTTAAGTCAGTCGTTAAATAAGAAAATTGTCGACAATGTTAACACGAACGTTCGAAAAAATCTAAAGAAAAACCAAACGCGAAAATACTCACACGAACCACATAATAACAAATACAACCCACACGGTATTTTTATATTACAGATGTATGCTACGTACCCCTTTTTTAATAAGACTATATTTGATATTATTCATGCACTGAGATCGAAAAACTATTGCGCCTACGCGATTACAAGTCATTATGTTGCAAGGCTGTTCTACAACTAATTCTTCATCATTTTGAATTCGTCCGGTTTGGTCTAATGAAGTGCACAAGGACGAATCGACCTCGTCCCCGTTATCTGCAATGGAAAAAAGCTAAGTATATAGGAAGGGGGAAGGGAGGTTAGACGTAAAACATATCGGTGTATATAGGCTATATATTTTCGAGACGGAAAAACGCGGAGCTCTCTTCGAACCGAGTGAACGTAAATAGGTACCGAACATGTTTCGAAAATGAACGTAAAATGACGCCGAATTTCCGGCGTGTCGAAGGTACTAAAAAATATTACTCGTTTCGCGACACGAACGGAACCGATCACGGTAGTATATTTGAGGGCATCTACGAGGCGAAAGAATTTCGTCAGTTATTTAGCCGGCCGGAGTGGGTGAAACGAAGGCCGACGGATATATATAGGTCGACGTCGTAGTAAATGTACACGTTTGGCGGTTAAACGCTGGGTTGTGTTTAGTCGTTTTAGTTTGGAGAATAATACGAACGTTAAATATATACATCTATATAAATATATCGTCACGTAGCATGGCGGCGTTGTTTATATTTTCCAATCGGCGAGACTATTTTTACGCTACGATTTCCAGATGGCCACTACCCGTTTCACATGTCGTACGCAGGCAGGTAATTAGAATTACTACGCGACCAATTGACGGACGAAAACGTTTCGAAATACATTTTAAGCGTTTGTTGCCCAACGTCTTGGGCGCGGCGCACGAAAGTACCGGAATCGCACGTTTTTGGCGAGTGCTCGGCGCGCGCGCCGGGTCAAAGAAATCGCACGGAACGCGGTCAATTTCGTTTTGTCCAAACGACTTACGACGTTTCGCGTTATGATGGCGGTGGATCCGACAAGTTTCGTACCGGGTGAAACGTATCGAGACGAAATTACAGTCAACCCACCGGTATTTAAATACCTATTTCGGGCCGCCGATTGACATCGGTAATTGTCCCGCGTTATCTAGGGATATTTCGTGGTAATCGGCTCGGCGGCGAATCGTCGGTTTTTGTCCAACACGCTAAATATATAGATAAAACGTTTTCGGCTTAGCCTTTGTAATTATCGCGTTCACCTCGACGGTTGAACGACAGTTCGAGGGCTTACCGATTTAGTCCGCGTAAATGGGAAGTCACGAGAATTGTTTGACCTCGATTGACCGACATCCCGACGTATCCACGTTCTGAAAATATTTCGTACTTGGACGCGCCACGTTGTTACCATTACGTAATCGACCCGGCGGCGAATCACGCGAGCGCGTTCTCGAATTGTGCACTAACTTTTAATATCGCGGCGTTCCGTGAAAATGATCGGGGAGGCAGGGGACAAAATGAAGGCTGGAGAAATCGATCAAATATACGCACGTTGGGCGTCAAAAATACATCTTACCGGAGCGTAAAAGATGGTGAGTACCTAGTTTCCGTTTATAATAACGTTATTTTAAATTCTATTTCATTTTATTCAATTCTATTTCACGTTAATTAATAGAAATAAAAAACGTTCAATTGGCTCTATTGATTAATAACGGCGGTGGTTTCACGTGGTCTTAACGGACGGTTGGCGAACGGGCATTATTTTCGAATCGCGTCGTCGTCATTCGGTTTACTTGAAATCGAACAGCGACGTCTTCTTCCGACATTAATTTAGTTACATAGTTAGCGAAAATTATTTTTTCGAATTTTTAAATAAACATTTTTTATATACGCGACGTGCCTACGATTTATAATTTTAAAACCGACGACTTTTTCCATTTCGGTATTGGTCGCGTGACACGTGAATCATTATTATAATAATTGTACTGACGTGATTGTCAATCGTTTATTTGGATATTAGGTAATGTCTGGGCGGTATTGTATGATTTTTAAAATTTAATAAAATCGTATAATACTTAATCGAAGTGTGATGGTGATGGTATGCAATAACGACACATTTTTAGACTTTATTTTAAAGCACAGTCGGAATTGTTTTATGATCATTTTGGACCACATTGTGCCATTATCATAACTCGACGTTTGTTTGAATATTGTAAAAATTCAAGGTACAAATCAATATATATTTGATTTTTGATGAATAATAAACAAGTCGTGTGGTCTGTAAACATTATTTTGGACCAATTTTTTTAAAAATTACCTACCTATATATATTAGTTTATTGATAGCTTTTTTAATTGTAGTTGTGCAAAGATAATATACGCGTATTTTTTCTCAAAAATTATTGTTATGCCATTCATAATCGTTTTTTTTTTTTTTTTTGGAAAATATATTTAATAATCTTTTTAATTATTAAATAGTCGTTTAAAATTGGTCGAATATAATAATTTGGATTTTTTAGGGTTCAACAATTTACTTTAGAACAAAAATAAAATACAATTTTAATGTATCTATGTTTTTGTTTTACAATTTTTATAGTTTATTGAAATTAGTTAATTCAAGTGATTTAGGAAAGCGAAAGCCTATTTTCAAAAGTATATTTTACTAAAATGTGTATAATATGTTTTAATTATCACATTTAAGTCGTCTTCACAAACTTTTTATATAACTAATTGTAGTTGCTCCATATCATATTCTTCCACAAATGAATCCAATTGACTAAATATTAATTAATAATTTTATAAGACAATTTGCACATTAATGGGACAGTTCTTACAATAGCTAACTTTTCTAATTGATTTTATAACAAACATGAGCCAAAATAACAGCACTACCTCAATCTAAATCAATGTTATCGAATATCTAAAAATAGTTTATCAGAAACAAAATGGTTGCAATGAACAACTACTTAAATAATTGAAGCACTTAAAAGCATAATAAATTTAGTATTTATCCTTAATAAATATTAGTTACTTATAATATATAAAAACATATATAAATATTAATTATATATTATATATAATTATATATATTAAATATAACTACATTCCTAATTTAAAATGAATCTATTGACAGAATAGATAATTCACCTTCAGACTTTAAATAATCATCTAACACTATTATAAAGCGTTTTAGTAGCTGTACAAAGACTTACAATACTAATAAAAAATATCCAATTTATAAATATGTATTTCTCATACTTTTTAAAGATGTGCTTTTCATATCTGATGGCTCCATTGGATTGTTGATTTTTGATTTATCATTAGAAACGTCTAATGATCCAAATTTGATATTACATATATTGCATTGAAATATATGATCATGTTCTGGATGGTGCGTCGATTTTAATATTTCCGGTTTCAAAATAAGTCTAATAATAATAAAAATTCATATTAAAATAATAATAATTGTTTGATAGTTAAAATAAGTACTTATTTTGTGTCTGGTTATCATTTGCTTTGTTTACAGATTTCACTAAGTGTGAATGAGCTTTCTTTTCTGAAAATAAACGTTTATTTTGAATTTAAATAAAATAATAAGATCAAAATACACTAAACAATATAAATTATTAAGTATAAAAAGTCATGTTAGCAACAATTGTAAATATTTGTACTTGAATAGTAGTTAATTAACTGTAAAAATGAATTTACGAAGATTGTATTAGTTTGATATGATATGCTTTGTTGATATTTATTCAGTATAATTAAATTTTTTTTTTCCACGGTATCGGCAATACCCTCACTGGCCCAGAAAGCCTGAAGGTAGTACTTTGGACCTAATTAAATACGTAAGTTTACATTTTTTTTATAAAAATTAAGCAAATATTAAAAATATTACTATAAAAGCATTTTTATAGGTAAATGCTTTTTTGATGATAAATAGAATACCAGAAATTGACCTTGCTCTCAAAATCAAACGAATTTTTTATAATACACCTAACTGAAAAATATATTTTATAGGGACCTATTGTATATCTATCAGAAAAATATTACCATTCATTTTTATTAAAAATTAGTTTTTCACATACTCTATGTATATTATATATATTGGTACTAGTATATTAATAGTAGTTTATAATGAAAATTAGTTTGTACTGATAAATTATGGTACCTGAGTTGGTTTGGTGTGTATTTTTGTTTTTATTTTCACTAGGTATGGTAAATTCCTGTAAAGAAGACAATTTTTTATTATTCATATAAGTGATTTTATTATAAAGCGAATAACATTCGTTTATATTTTGAATGTGTACAATATATGAATGAGTTATAACTGTGTGTAGAATGTTTTAAAATTATCATTTAAAATAACTATTATTCAAAAAAAATATTTAGAAATTTTTAATATTCTTATTGTTTTCTAAAAATAATTGCGATTAACAGTACCAAATTGTAATTAAAATTACAATATAACGTAATATTATAGAGTATATATAAATTATACTGTATAATTGATAATTGATTTTATATAGATTATTTACAAATGCCTACGATACGTTAAATATCAATCGATTCAACTATTTTACACACCACTATGAAACAATGCTCTATATGTGTGAAAAACAAAGTGAAAAATATTCATTGAGTGTATATAGTGATTTTATTATTTTTTTACTAAATTAAAAGTAAACGTTACATTTGAATTTTCTGAGTTTTGTTTTAATAATACTGGTTTGATACTTCTATCTTCATTTTCTTGGGAATTTGTTGCTTTACTTTTTTCTTTTTGTACCAATCCCAAAGAAGCCATATAGGTTAACTTCTTTTTTAACTTCATTTTTTCCTTTACAGTAATCAAGTACAATTCCATTTTAGTTTTAGAATATTGTATTGGTATTTCGGATTCACTTGTTACTGTATTCTTAGAGCTATTGTCTAGTATAGATGGTTTAGTAAATGGTTGATCTATTGCAGTTTTCAAATTCATCTTTGGTTCTACAAACACATTTTGTTTAATTGATCTCAGTATTGAGTTCTGTTTTACGTTCAATTTTTTTTTGATAGTTTTATTTCGAAACGTTTTACTATTATTTATACGTTGAATTTTTTGACCTGGTTTATTAAATGATTCGCCCAAACCAAATGATGGACTTGTAATTGGATACAATTTCTTTTTATTATTAATTTTTTCTCGTTTACTTTTTTGTGTTTTGTCATCAACGTTTAAATTGTTTAAATGTAAACCATATGGCACGTTTGTAAGCAAGTTTTCAATTTTGAAATCGTTGTTACAATCATAATCCATTATATTTATTGGAGACAACTTCTTCAATCTTCTACTTTTTCTTATGTCTGCAAATACCTTATGCTTATTTTGTTTTGGATTTCTCACATTATCGGGATTCTTAGTAGTTGACGATACGTTAGTGCCAAAAGACATATAGTTTTGATCATCGTTGTTAATTTGTTCAGTAGCTTTTTCGACCGGCGATGTAGTGGATGACTTATTCATAATGTTCAAATGCGAAAACTTTTAGCTAAATGAATACTTAAATCTGAAATACGAATACAATTTCGTTTTACAGTATGTACCAGAAGGGTAGGGTAGAGGAATGGGGAGTAATAACTTTACGGCGAATTCGTGTACGCGTGTGGTATCGCGGTGGTAAGCTGGGCCGGAACGGTAACGCGATCGCTTGTAAAAAAGTACGACGCGAATATTACGCGCGCGAACGATCGCTATTTCGGTTGAGGAGGAAACAGCTTGTAACACGAAATAATCGCGGCGTGGGTCCACGTGGGAGGGTAAAAGTTGCAATATGAGGATCGTGAAAACGCGCGCGAAACGAATCGCGAACACCGAAGACAATCGCGACGGGCTACGGCGTAAAATGGTGGCCGAGTTGCGCACCGCACGTGTACGTTCTCGTCCTAAACGGTCGCGATGTAGCTTACAACGGTCGACGGAACGGCACGATAATGAATTCCGGCTAAATCGCGTTGACGATCGTTTTCGTTATCGCGTGTCCGTGCGCATTTATAGTACACGCGGCAACGACGTACGATACCGTCGGCGTTCGGGAAACAACGACGACGCCGCGTTGTCGGAAACTTTGACTTGTACGCGTGCGAAGTATTTATATACTCACGAAACGGCGGCCGGGACCGAAAGTGTTGGGTACAAACGGACGACGGTAAACAATAACGAGACGAAAATTACGCGACGATTACGGCGAACGACGACGGGGACGGATACGCTAAAGCTGGCCGATATTCTATGTCGGTCACGGTTGGTAGCACTAGGTGTCTATTCGTTCAGTGGACGCAATTAAGCTATGACGACGCCCCAAACCGTCACACGATTGTCACCGCCGTTGTTCGTTGATGGATGCGAGCTTCGTGCGGACGTTCCGCCGCCGTGGTGGGTCGCGCGAACTGTGCTGGGCGTTGTACTTATGCTCGGAAAACGTTTCTACGGAAATTTTGAAATACGTTTAACACGTTTTTCGCTCCAAAACTTTCGCCGTTCGCGATAATAAAAACGGCGCACGTCGTCCGGTACTTGTGCACGCGCATTTGCGTCGGCAGAGAACCGTACGGACTATTTTTACGCGCCGTGTCACGAACATTCGTTGCCCAGTGCGAAAAATGTTCGTGTCGCCGAACCGTAGCGGAATAACGAATACGCCGTCGAAGTTTTCGTTTTCCAAATTGTCACGGTTCAACGATATTCAGCGTGTTCGTGTCTCGAGGGCGTTCTTCCGTTGTACCCGCATAATTCGAAACGAAACTATTATTGTCCACCGGTACGCACGGGTCGATAACGTGTTAAGAATAGCCGATTCGCTAAGAAAATAAGAAAAAATTGCGTTTTGACCAATGTTCTATTTTAAAACGAAATCCGTACTCGCGTGTATTCGACACGTACCGGTCGAGCGCATCCAACAGCGACTTGTTCGAAATAATCCGTTCGGTCACAATTCTTTTGCCGTCGCCCCCGACGATGACCGCGTATATTTAAATAACGCGCATTCCGAGATTGATACAAAGTCGTTCGTTGCTTGGGAAACGTATTATTCGCCCGATATTTTTTTTATTTCGCTTAATTTATATTATTGTTTCGAATTTTCGGTGGCCACAAATCCCGAGGGACACCTATCAAAACGCGGTTTCTTTCGTACTTGCGTTAGTGAGATTTAGTCTTAAGATTATTTCTTATTTCAGTTTCCTCCATGTTCGAAATGTACGCGTTACGGATTACTCAAAAGTTAACGAATATCTCATAAACTTAACGGAAATACAATATATAGCCCAATCCGAAGAATCGTATTTAATAATATTTATTTTTAATTTACCACCTATCGATGAATGAGAACTTTCAATAGTCACCATAATATCAGTATCAGTCCCTACATTTGTTGATTGATGCCTAAAATTACATACGTAATATATACGTCTTGTAGGTCCTCCACTTGTGTAAATTACCTTCTACTGGTTTCGTTACAGCGGCGCGTTTAGGACATTTCCTATTGGTGCTATTTACCTTTTTAATTTTCTAAACGCCTAAATTAATAACTCAGTTTCATTTTTGCGACGCCTTAAGTGTCACATTATACGTAAGATATGATTACGTACACGAGTGTATATATTATATACAATTATTTTTAAATAAGCGAAATTAGACAAGTAACGAATAGGAACGAGACTTGTGTGTACCTTCCTAAAAATAATTATTATCAATATTAATTCCGGCGAAGAACAAATAAATAATTTGGAAAAATTAATAAACAATACCTGTGTATGTAAGTAATAATATAATATATTACGTAGTAAAATTACACAAAATGGTGAACAAAGACAAAAATGTATAAGAGTATATGAAAATAATTAGACAATTTCGAATATATAGTGTGTGTTATTAAAAATAGTTTTTAGCCGATATGATCGCGCTATACATAAAATATAATGGAAAATGGTCCGATGGGTTACAAATAATTCTGCGCGCATTATTATAATTCGGAAATGCGTTATTCAAATGAGGTTTTACTATGGATAAGACAATAATTTGACGCAATATAAATTATTATACATACGAATTATAATTTTATCTAAAACAGAATTACACAAAATCGAAAATCTTAATTAGTGAAAAGTAACGTATTCATTATTTACTACATGGTAATTTCGAGGCTAATGATGCCAAAGCTTTCAATGTACGTATAGCATTTGCTGAAGCTATTTCCTCTGCTATTTCCTTAGTCATTGCGCTCCCAAATGCCACAATTTTTGGTAAAATATGTACAGTCAATACAATAGTCTGCAGTGTGAAGTTGCCATCAATATTTTTATCTGTCAACATAAATTAATATACTCGAATACACTTTTGTGGGTCCATTATTCTATCTATTACCGTGTGTACTATTGGACACGTTTAAATCAAATTCTGAACATAGTGATCGCAGTTGGTCAATAGGACTCGAATTTGGATTATATATACTTAACGGCTTTATATCATGTCGATGGTTTTTTTTTCCCAATTCTTCTATTTGCAAATCTATTAAGTTCTAAAATAATCAATTCATCGTAAAAATATAAACTAATTAAAAATATTAAAATTATATGTTTATGTACTTCAGACTTTTTCATGTTATTCACTGCTCTGATAAATGACTGAAAAATTTCGGCTAAATTAAATTCTGACGATAATTCTTTAATTTGCTTGTACGTCATATGCATTTTATTTGATTCGCTCTCCTAAAAATAGCGTTTAATTTAAATATAAACTTTTTGATCAACTACTAAATTAGTTAAGGAAAATCATACTTCATTGGGTAACTTAATTATAAGTTGTAAAGAATTTAATTTGTTTAACTTGTCTATGCCAAAATCAAAAATTTTATTATACATTAGACGTGCCGCTGTATGTTTAGATTCTTTCTTTAAAAAATTAGTATCTAAAAATATAATATTAATTAATTCTCATGGGTGGTATGTATGTTAGTAAATGTATTTAATATTTTTATTATCGATTACCGGCTGTTTGTAAATGAAACACTTGACAAGTAGTATTATATTTGTTACGCGTAATGCTTTTAGCATTGTCTCGGTAAATCAATTTCTGATATTTGTAGATAGGAATTTTCCATTTGTAACTGGTACATAATTCTTGTACGATTGATATATAATTACCACAGCTACTTTTCACTTTCAATTTATTTGAATTAATTTGATCTCTGAAGGTACATTTATAAAATCAAAAAACGATTTTTGATAGTAGACATTAGATTATAATTACATAAAACTATGAATCCTTGGGTCAACATTTAATAGTTTTGTCCACATATTAGCTGCTGCATTTCGCTTTGCTTTCTTCTTAGTCAGTCCTTCTCCTTGAACTTTATTAAAAAATTATAATCAATTATATGAAAATCTGGTCAAATTAATATTTATATACCACTCATATTATCCACATAACACATATATGTATACACTAATACAGAGTGTTGGAAAGTAGAATTTACATAAGCATATGAGAGTTTAATGTTTGACTTATTAAACGTTGACCACTTTCTCATTAAAATCAGAGGTGATTCTTTGTGTAGTTTTTTTATCGTCGTTAAATTTTGTTTGTCATTTTCATCAATTGATGTATTACGAATCTGTAAATTTTCGGCATGTATTTTACGTAATCATATTAATTTACAATTTTATATAGGTACTATAGAGAAAGCAATAGTTGGTTACATAACCTATATTGTTTCTATTTTAAAAACTACCTCGTCAATGAATGTTGTTAGAAAAAATTTTGATATCGATACTTTAAAAATAAGAAAGTGATTTAGTTTAGTTGTAAAAATAAGAAAAAAATCATTTAGGCGATACATAAATCTAAAAATTACTTGATGCCAGTCTTATGGAAAAACGTTGAAACTAATAATTTAAATTTTTAAAATTTAATAAATTTACAAATACGTTAATTGAAAACTTAATTCTTTCCACATTTAAAAAAGTAAGCCAAATCAATCCCAATACCCAATGTAAATATATAGTTATCGTAACACATGTAATACATACACAATTTTGAATCTAAACTAAATATTATAAACTTGTAAAATGTTTGTAAAAATATGTTAATATCAAACTAATATTCCTCTCCTATGTTATGATATAAATAATAGACAAAATATTATTTAATAAATTACTTATTATGTTATAGTTTTAAATAACTATATTTCAACAATTAAATTGCGTTTAAAATTAATTTAAATTTACAAATTTTGAAAATATATAATATGTATACATAATTACCGTTTCTATTTTCTGTTCATGGTGATCACTTTGAGACAAATTAGTATCTATGCACATTTGGGTTACTGTAGACAACACACCCGCATAATTATATAAAAAAAAATTATTATAATTTATACGTATTTTAACAGTGCTAATAATAAATACAAAAATGTTCTATATAACAATAATAATTATGATTGAATGTAAATTGTTCGTGTAAACGAATGGGACACATATTGCCGCTATTAGTAAAATAACAATTTTAGTTTGTTTTATTACCGGTAGATATTGGAGATGTTACAACTTGATCACTGTCGGTCTTTGAGTCATTCGCTCCAAAATATTTCTTAATCATTTTAGTTGCCGCAATTTTCTTCGCTTCCTTTTTTGTAAATGCCACACCTTTGGCTTTATAATTACATGAAAAATAAATTAAACTTCTAACGAGTTAAAACGACGTAAGCTTAATATTGAAATACTTGTTTTGGATTTTATTTTACACGTAAATGTGTATATTTTCTTTTTGTTTTGTAAATCAATAGATAAGTTGTAAGACACCGCTTTAGAATACAATTTTTTTGATACATATTCGTTTAATACACATATAGGATTCTTATTTAATGCTTCCTTAAGTTCATTATCATAATCACAATTTTTTTGCTTTTGGCTTACCTATTTACATAAAATGATTTACAATATTAGAATTGTCTAAACATTTCACAAAATAATATTCGATAAATGCGCATAAATTGGAAGAAATTATTACTTCTAACGTTGTCAATTCATTCTGTCTTTTATATTCATAATTAGTCGATATCTCCATTCCTTGGTCATCATTGCTATTTAAATTATTCATTTCAACATATGTATTGTCCTGATCAGTGGTCTTGATTATTGTACCTGTATAAAAAATTAAATCAGTTCCTATAATTTTTGTTTATATTGAAAATGTAAATAAAGGTACGCATACTTTATATTGAATTCACGGATATTTCACCCGAATTTTTATAATAATTTTTAAAACATTTGAAATAAAACCGAAAATTAATTCGAATAATCGGTACATGGTTATACAATTAGAATATAAATATTTGATGTCTAATGTAATATCGTTTAAAACATTTTTTGTTTTGTATATGTGATTGACAGAAACTGAGTTAATTATTTCTTTTTAATATAGTTTAAGTAATGGTGGAGTTATTGTGCAATAGAATTATATAAATATGGCCATCATAACATAGCCTGTTTTTGTTAAACTATTACATTCGCTAATGTACAATATTAGTAGTTAAACAGATACAAAATTGACTACGAGTTATTACCTTTGTTTTGACAAATGTTTCTATTGGTGAATTTCCAATTAATCAATGGACCTTTCACCAAATTATAATGTGTGTGTGTTGTGTGTTTGTGTGTGTGCATATGTATGTGTGTGTATATGTGTGTACTAATGGTACACACGCGTACGTAAACGTACAGCTTCCCATAAATTAAACATCATATAAATCAGAGAAACCGAATTAATTTGTATGCACGTTATTCTACTGTGAATTAGTGTATATTAGAAATATGATTCACGGCGGGTGGTTTCTTAAATACAATTCCTGGATTATCTATAAAAAATTGTTCACTTACCCGACAATTCATTTGCGGTATGCTCCATGCTGACAAATGTAGATTTTCGTTGGTTTTCAAGGTTTTTTTTTGAAAATTGTTAATTACTGAGATTCTCCATACACACCGAAGCGTACGCTATCACGTTGGCTGATTACAATAAATGTACGCGAAAAATTGTTTGGTTATGCGGAAGGACGTACAAAAAGTGTGACCACGTACAACATAAACTAATTTTCGTTATGGTTTCTTTTTTTTTTACCAATAAACGTGACAAATAGAATTATTAAAAAGCGAACAAAAGGCGGCGTATAGATATATTTACGTATATAAATATGTACACACACACACATATATATATATATATATACTCAACAAGTTGTGCGGACCGCACAATTATATATATTGGTAGCGCCATCTATTCGCGAAATTAATGTATACAAAAGCGAAATAGTTTCGCCATTTTTCGTAAAAAAACACGACGAAAGTTTTCGTTTATTCAATACGCGAAGTTCATTTTTGCAATTGTGAAATCGTACCGTGTCCGTGTATGATTTCGAATACTGGTGTGCGTCTACTTTCGTTGTACATTGGACGGGAAAAAGTTGTTTTTGGATGTTACGTGAAAAGAGAACTCCGTAGCGCGCGTTGTCAATGTTATTAAAAGAAAACATTAATACGATGGTTAATAATTTTGCCACTGTACGGTTCCGATTCGATTTGAAGTTACACGCACGTAGACTTTAAGTCGCCCCCAAGGAGTTAATTAAAACAAAAATATATATACCGTTTATTTTCACGGTCGTTTTTATATCGTATATACGCCTATATATATATTCGATACACGAAATAACTAGAAATATCCGTAAGAACGGTGTTATTTAACGAACTTAGTGAAAAACCGCGTCGGAATAAAAATCGAATTGAGAGAAATTGACGAATCGTCGTTGTCATTATCAAAACGAATGAACGTTAGCGTAACGCGTTTCGGGCCGTAATTTAGTAGCGTATCGGATACATTTATATGAAACAAAAATCGCTATCGAACGTGGCTATCTCTTTTGCGAAACATTATCACCGGAGGCTATGCAACGAGAAAATACGTTCGAACGGAATATTTCGATTCACGTTTGATTTAAAAGTGCACGTTAGGCATTACACGAACGTGCGAATAACGTAGTATAAAAATAATAAGACGTGTAATAGATAATATCGGGTGACCGAGCTTTGCTCGGTATTTTTTTATTTACGTCGTCGGATTTGTCTCGTAGAGATATTGAATTTGAGCCCCCTCCCGAGGGCTTACGACAATTAGAACTGGTCGAAATAAGTCCGAAATTCGAAAAAGCGCTCTCACGACCGTGATTAAATTTACATTGTAAATCTGATTACACCAAACGCAAGATCATCGCCGTATATATATATATATATATATATATATAAACACACACGCACACACGCACGCACATACACACACGCACACACGCGCGCACACACACGCACGCACACACACACACGCACGCACGCACGCGCGCACACATACACACACACACACACGCACGCACACACACACACACACACACACACACACACATACATATATATATACACGCATATTTGGTCTAACGTTCGAGTCTCTACGACATTGTTTACGTTATTTACGAATATTTTCTTTTTTAACGTTTATACGGCGAATAGCGAAAAAGCGATATATTATCTCGGTATATCTCGGTTAATATTTAACGGATTTGTGTTTTGTTTACGTCATTGAATTCGTCTCGTCGAGGCCTTGAATATGAGATACAATTCGAGAATCAATAACGATTAAAACCCGTCGAAAAAGACAAAAAACTACGAATTTTGAAAAAGTGCTCTCACTGCCGCCATTAATTTTATATTGTAAATCTAATTACACCAAACGCAAGATTATCGCTGTACGCGATATTTGATATAAAGTTGGAATTTCTACGACAATTTTAACCGTTTGAACGAATTTTTTTCGTTTTCGGCGTTTATATGGCAAAAAGTGAAATAGTAAAAATTGAAACCTATCTAGATCGATTCATCATAATTCGTATTCGTAATTTTCTAGTCGATAAGCGTGAAGCGAAAATGATGGGAAATTGTTTTCATCGCAACATAATTTTCCCACCCTCGGACTAAATGTAACATGCGTTACATTTTTCTGGGATTTTTTTTATTATGTATTATTTTTAAAATTTTATTAATCTTATAAGTTTCCCACTCTCGGAGAAATATTATAATTTAATAACGGATGTTAATAATAGTTAATTACTAATCTTGCTGCGAACAATTTTCTCTATTGAACTTTCTATGCGACGGTTTGTTCATAGTAAAAAATTCCTAAATAATTCTCGGTTTATTTAATTTAAATGTTTATAAATATTTTCGATCTAAACTCGTATTTGGCGTCATTTTGTAATAACTCAAAAACATAGGAAATAGTTATAGAACCGGAGTTAATTATTTTTGCGAATTATTACGAATCTTGTTCGAGATCGTAAGTTTGAGAAAGAGCACAACTAAAAACGTCAAATCACTTACTTCGTCGATCGTGTTGACTTCTTCAGTCCGAAAGTATAAGGAAAATACGCAAGAGAATTTGGACGAAAACAGGTTGGGACTTGGATTGTTCGAATTCGCCGACGATTGAAAACGAGTCGAGACGCAGAAATCCTGGCGAAAAGAACGGCGCTCATCCCTCCGAATACCGATTTCACGCAAAATGGCAAAAAAAAGTGTGCGCACACTGAAGAGCCCAGGGCGTAATCATAGCAAAGTACTATGGCGGTCGACCGTAGAAATCAGCGCGTTCGCTATTTGCGGTTTTTTTGTATATATTGACGGTTATATTCGCAAATGTGCGGTTTCGTTATTTTAGATATTGCCTTATTTACTTAATGAAGTACACCTGTTTCATCGAGTCGTGCCCGAATGAACGATAATTATCGCTGTAGTCGCGAAATTATCGTGGAATGGTATCTTATGGCTATTACGTAAACCCGGACCCTCTATATTTTGCGTTTACACGTCGTTATTTCTATATTTTCACGACGAATACGTATTTCCTTTTACGTATAATTACGATAGAATCGGTATTTCGAGAAGTTCGAGCGGCGTGTCATTCAATATTTTGTCGAAGTGTCATCACACGAGACGTATATTTAGAGAATATATCGTCGGAAAAATTAATCGAGATTATATTAAAACTACGAAACGCGCGTGCGTATCGGTTACGGTGTATAAACCAATCGCAATTTGAAAAACGAACGCGATTAAAACCTAAGTAAGAAACGCGAGAAAATGATAGAATCGCGTCACATAAGAGTGGTCTTTATCGGAAAAAATATTTCACTCGAATTTAAAAGTCGTTTATAAACTCGTTAAAACGTAATAATGTCCGCTCGGTAGTCCTTTTATAGTTCACGTAGTAACCAGAAATAATTTAATATATACGTCCGTGAACGTACGAATTCGCACAATTAGTCGTGTGTAGAGTCTCGAACGTCGGAATTTCGGTGGAAATTGTTTCGTTTTCGTCTAAATCGAATAAAAACGACTATGTTTACCCTGGACGGTTGTTTATACGGTTTTCCGGCAATTTGTTCGAAACACCACCATCGCCGCAACAACGTCGTTGTTCCTCGGTGATTTTTATTGACACACCCCGTCGTCCGTTCTTCTACGCGCGGCGTTGTTCCTTCGGATACCGAGAGGGCACGTCGTATTCGGGATATAATTTACCAGCGACCTGTCGAAACGATTTAAACGCGCGCGTTTGTTCAACGGCAATTTTCCCGCGCCGCTTTATTCGTTCTCGAACGACGTTGGACCATGCGCCGCCTTTCGATAAACACGTTCGCCGAACCGGCGGCCCGGACGTTGATCGAACGTGTTCAGTGAAAAGTCCCTTTTGTCTCTCCATTTTCCTAACGCGGCGCCGCTTTCCGTCGTTTTATCTTTTTCGGTTTTTTTTTTGTGCTTAAAACTCGTAACCGATTTAGGGTCGGTTTCGCTTTCTACTAGTTTTGTGCAGCGCGTGTACTAAATGCGTGTTTTTATACGCACGTTCGTACAATAATCGCGGGGCCCGAAACTGTAGTACGGTCGGTTTCTAATGGCCGTTAATACACCGACCGCGCTCTCGTGTTCGTTTTACGGTCACACGTTCTCCGACGTGCCATTTCGCGTTAAGCTTGTCACGCCATATTCGCGTCGTCTTTTCGGGCGCAACGATAGGTTTTCTTGGAACGCGCCGGTCGTCTCGTCTACACCCATACAACGGACTCGTTCGGGTTTTCTCGAAATGTTTATTATCCGATAGATTTTTTCGACCAATCGAAATATACCGTACCGTTACGCGATCCGCGGGCGACAAGACCGCGCGTGTACTTTACCAACTATATTTATCCACTTAACAAAAGTTCGAAGTTTTTTTTCAATTTTTTAATAAAAAATCGAATTTTCCTGACGAATACCGATTGGAAAATGTCGACTTTCAACTTCTCAAAAATATTTCTAAAAAAAAAAAAAACTGATGTGGATGTAACGATAAACACACATATCGTAGTTTTAATTATATATATATCGCGATTATTTTTTCGACGTAATATTCTATAAATATTTGTTTCATAATTGCCCTTCTATAAAACACGAACTAAAACACTTAATCTTCTCGGAATACCGACTCCGTTACGACGAGACAACGAATTATATCTAAAAAAAAATTACGTTTATACCGTGGGAAAACGTACGTAAGAATATCGAAAATAACATGCATAATTCTACATATATATACACACCGTAACCGAATAGTCACTACGTCTACCATCATTAAAAAAAGTTCAATGTTTTTTAATTTTGAAATAAAAAATCGAACTTTCCTCGCGAATACTAACGTGAAAATTTCGACCTTCAATTTCACAAACAATTATACGTATCAAAAAAAAAAAATTTTTTCTCTTACCCGTCACAGCCTACGGTTGTGAGGACACTACGCACAAAAAAAAACTGGTGTGTATGTAACGATAAACACACATGTCGTAGTTTTAATTATATATATATATATCGCGATTATTTTTTCGACGTAATATTTTGTAAATATTTGTTTTATAATCGCCCTTCTATAAAACACGGACTAAAACGCTTAAGCTTCTCGGAATACCGACTCCGTTACGCCGAGACGACGAATTATATCTAAAAAAAATTACATTTGTACCGTGCCAATAGAGGCCAATTGTCCACGAATCGCGTGTACACGATAAACGTATAAACGAAATATTTCGCGGGGAAATTAAAATAATTTCGCAGCGATAAAAACGTTCGGATACAAATTAAATGTTTTCGAATTTCACATCGGCAATAGGTATTGTTCGCGAGCGTACGTTTCGTTTTTCGAATATTTGTTTACGAAACGAGTATTTCGGAATATTTCGAATAACGATAATCGTGTACGCTGTGGACGACGTTCGTTATGAAACGAAAATTCGTCGACAACTGCGCGCGCGAAATACCTACGGACCCGCGGCGACTAGACCGCCGTTGAGCTTGGAAGTCGTTCGTAAATTCGGCAAATATAACGACGGGCGGTGACACGATCGTGGACGGGGCGAATTCGGGTCACGTCAAGTTCGCGTTCGTCCGTTCTCTTCACGTTGGACACGGCGCGTAACATAGTTCAACATACAGTATTCGATAGAACGTTCGAAATGTAAAATTGATCGTCGCGGTTGTTTATTAACCAACGTGTCCGACGACGACCATCCGAAATTCCTACGCGTTTACAGGCGTCGATTAAATCGTTATTAACGTCGTCGGTACGTGGCGTTAGAAAAACAAAAAAACGGGCCCGAACGTAACTTTAAACCACGGGCTCGACTATGCGACGAATAAATACGTCGACTTGGATCGATTAAGCCGCACAAAAGTTGTACGAACACCGGACATTCGAGAATTATCGTGCGTATATTTCGGTCGTTTTTTATTTAGTAAAACGACTCGCGAGGGAACTGTGTAAAGAGTAACGTGCCTAACGAACCCTAGTTATTTGAGGTTGTGTAGCCTGAAGGCAACGCGGAATGGAATATTTCCTCAGCCGGTCGTACGAGGCGGCGACCACCTCCCGTGGCAGGGTATTGTCCTGTCACCGCGCGCCATTCACGTGATAGTTTTTTAGAAGTGGTAGTTCTTAAGGATTACTGTGAATTAGATTCGATGTACGGGGGGCGAGGTAAAACAACGTGGGAATAGCTCGCGTTGCTCGCCTACCCTTAAGGATGATCGTTTTCGTAAGACTTTATGTAATTTGAAT